>OVBB01000423.1:0-24806 GCA_900406415.1 Isatis lusitanica
GAGGAAATTCCGAGGACATACAATATTCCGAGGAGATTTTTCCGAGGGACTCTTTCCTCGGTAATTCGTCGGAATAACGTTATTCCGACGGAATTCCGAGGATTTTTTCCCTCGGAATATGCTTGTTTTCTTGTAGTGCGTGGGCTTCCTTAAGCCGTCTCTTGAGCATTTCCACTTGCTCAAATATCTCCTGAACCAAAGTTGGTTCTATGCCTCAGCGCTCTCCTACCTCTATCCAACAAAGTGGTGTACGGCACGGTCTACCATAAAAAGCCTCATACGGTGCCATCTCAATGCTCGAATGGAAGATGTTGTTGTACGCGAACTCCGCCAACGGTAGGTACTTAACCCAACTCCCTTCCCAGTCCAAAACACAAGCCCTGAGAATATGCTCGAGTGTCTGAATAGTCCTCTCTGACTGACCATCTGTCTGCGGATGATAGGCCGTACTCATATGGACCTTAGTCCCCAATGCGTTCTGAAAGGCTCGCCAAAACGTCGATGTGAACTTCGTATCACGATCCGACACTATGCTGACTAGCACTCCATGCAACCTCACAATCTCAGCAATATACATCTGTGCTAGCTGCTCTGCTCCGTCGGTTTTCTTAACCGGTAAGAAATAAGCTGACTTGGTGAGTCGATCAACAATAACCCAGATGGCATTCTTCCTGCCAATTGTCATCAGTAATCCGGTGATGAAGTCCATAGTCACCATATCCCATTTCCACTCGGATAGTGGAAGGTCCTGCAATAATCCACTCGGTACCTGATGCTCTGCCTTAACCAACTGGCAAGTCTGACAACACGACACAAAGGTAGCCACATCCCTCTTCATGCCGGTCCAGTGATAATATCGCGTAAGATCCCGATACATCTTGTTACTCCATGGATGAATGGAAAACTGAGAATGATGCGCCTGCTGGAGAACCTCCCTCCTCAACTGCTCATCATCTGGCACGCAGACTCGGATCCTGTACAGAAACATGCCATTCTCAGCAGTCGTATAACCAAAAACCCTCTTCTCGAGCTGCTTACAAAGAGCCTCGTCCTTTCCCTGAGCACCTCGAATCCTCTACAATAAATCTGCCTGATCCACAGCCTTGAGGCCAACTGACTCATCCTCTACGGTAGAGGCACATAATCTGATACTCAAAAGCGCCTCTGCCAACTCCTGGACCTCCTTGGTCCCAGCCACATCACTCATGCGCCTACTCAAAGCATCTGCTACCAGATTGGCCTTACCGGGGTGGTAAGTAATCTCCAAATTATAATCTGCCAACAACTCGATCCATCTGCGCTGCCTTAGATTAAGGTCGGCCTGAGTGAAGATGTACTTCAGGCTCTGATGATCTATGAGAATCTGCACCTGCTCATCATACAAATACGCCCTCCAGATCTTCAAAGCAAAGACAACTGCTGCTAACTCCAAATCATGAGTGGGGTAATTAGCCTCGTGAGGCCTCAACTGACGCGAAGCATATGCAATGACCTTACCCTCCTGGGTCAAAACACATCCCAAGCCCGATCCAGACGCATCTGTGTACACTGCATATGGTATCCCTAGCCGCGGAAGTACCAAAACTAGCGTCTCTGTCAAAAGCCTCTTCAGCTCTGCAAAACTCTGCGAACAAGCCTCTGTCCAATCAAACTTGACGTCCTTGGCTGTCAACTGCGTCATCGGCTTAGCTATACTGGCGAACCCGTTGACGAACTTCCGGTAGTACCCTGCCAATCCCAAGAAACTGCGGACCTCGGTAGCACTCTTAGGCGTGGGCCACTCGGTAATAACTGTAATCTTCTCCGGATCTACAGCGACTCCCTCTTCTGAAACCACAGTGGCCAGAAATCCAATCTGCCTCTGCCAAAAACTGCAGTTACTCAGCTTGGCGAACAACTGCTGTGCTGTGAGCCTCTCAAGTACCATCCTCAAATGCTATGCATGCTCCTCTCTAGTCCGAGAATAAATCAAGATGTCGTCGATGAAGACAATCACACACCGGTCCAAATACTCACGAAAAACATCGTTCATAAGCTTCACAAAAGCCGTTGGAGCATTCGTCAACTCAAAAGGCATCACCACAAACTCATAGTGGCCATAACGCGTCCGAAACGCTGTCTTACGCACATCCTCCTCAGCTATTGCAATTTGCTGGTACCCACACCAAATCGATCTTTGAAAACCAAGAGGCTCCCTGCAATTGATCAAGCAACTCATCAATCCTCAGCAGTGGATACTTGTTCTTTATAGTTACCTTGTTCAAGCCCCGGTAATCGATGCAAAGCCTGAAACTCCCGTCCTTTTTCTTAACAAATAGAACTGGAGCTCCCCATGGTGAACTACTCGGCCTGATAAATCCCTTATCTATCAGCTCCTCCAACTGCTTTTTCAGCTCGGCCATCTCTGCTGGAGCTAAGCGGTATGGTGCTCAAGAAACTGGAGTCATCCCTGGCTCCAATTCAATAGTAAGAGCATCTCCTCTAGCTGGCAGTGGTCCCGTCAACGGCTCAAAAACATCAGTATACTCTGCGACGACGGAAATATCACGCAGCTCCTGCCCTCCATCACTCGGGACCATGGCTATGGTAGCCCAAAATCTCTCAGCTCCCCGCTCCAATAGATCATCCGCCTGCAACATAGAAATGATGGAGACTCCCAAATCCGGCCGAAAACCCTGAAAGGTGATCATCCCCTCTGGACCCGGAATATGAACTCTCGCCTTCCGGCACTCAAGTCGTACATCATGTCGCGCTAACCAATCCATCCCCAAGATCACCTCGTAGTGATTAAGACCCATCTGAGATAGATCACTGCTGAATTCAACTCCTCCGAGAACAACCGGCACTCCTCGATGAATGCCTGAAGTTTCCAGCTTTTCGGAACCAGTTGTCGAAACTCGCTTGAGCCTCGAATCGAACACACCCTGAAAAGACCAGTGCTTGGCCAAACTCGGACAAACGAAGCTACCCGAAGCTCCCGAATCGAATAAGGTGGTGAACGCTGCATCACCTCTAACTACTAAACGAAATGCTCCACAACAACAAAAACTCAAAACAAAAGACACTAAAGGAAAAAGACATACCGGCCATCGGCTCGACTATCTCCTCATGGTCTACCCCGACCACAAGCACTCGTGGAGCAATCGCTTGACGCTTGCTGGTGGCGGAGGTAATGCATGCACTCTCCTCGGTCTCGGACACTCCCTCGAAAAATGTCCTGGCTGGTTACAATTAAACCAAACCCTCGGTCCAACTGCTGGTGTCTTTGGCATTTATCCCATAATGTGAGAGGAAGAGTTTCTAATATCAACAAAGACACAATTGCAGATAAATTTAGAGAGTGCGATAAGATTTATTTTGGAGGTTGAGTTCCTGCATGTTTATTGTGAATTTGTTGCCATACATCAGGATGATTGTGTTAAGGTACAAAAATGGGCATGGTCTTATTTTACAGGCAAAAGGTACAACATAGAGTCCTCCAATATTGTAGAGTCAATAAACGGTGTTTTTTAAAAAAGCAAGGAAGTACTTCTTATTGCCCATGATTGATACGATTATTGAAAAATTCTCTGAATGGTTTAACATCCATAAGAAGGACTCACGTCGTGCCATGTGCATCTGATCCATCCTCTCCTTCCTTTACTCCATCCTCTCTTTCCACCTCACATTCATATTCCCTTCCTTCTCACATTCCTTCACTCTTTCTTTCTCACCTTCCTACACTCTTTCCTCAGCAACTTCTTCAGTTGGCTTTTCCACCTCAACTTCCTCAGCAACGTTGTTTCTCTCCTCAATCTCCTTCTCTCCACCGTCATGTTCTGGCTTAACATGCTCCTTCTCTCCACCATCACCTTATTGCTCCACGTCATTTCCCGCTTATTTATCCAAGTGTTACCAAGGGTTATCAATTGTTACCAATTCATTTAAACATAGAAAAACCAAGTGTTACATTTTGGTTATAGAGGTTACCTTTTCCGAATCAAAATGATCGTCTGAGAAATTGTAATCGATCTCATCAAATTGCCGCATGACTTTTAATTGTTCATTCACATAAGCTTCGACCAGTCCAAACATTTCTTTCAAGTCTTTAAAACTTTCATCCAAGCCATCAGCTTTCTCATTCAGTTTCTTGAACCCTTCTTCCATGGCCTCCAACCTCTTGACGACTTCTATCATTCCTAAATCCGCATTCTAACCAGGGATTGCAGCATTTTTCTGGCCCACATCCTCCTCCTCCACATTCTTCAGATTTTTCTCGGCCAGCCACATCTACTATGAACAGTTCTTCAAAAAATATCCCATTTTCTTCAGTGATAACACTTTAGTTCAACCCTCAACAACAACATCATCAAAATCACTGTCTTCTTCTACCATAATTTCTTCTAGAAGCGACTTTTCAACATTAATTGCAATCAAAATATTTCATGTGCGTTTAAAAAAATAATATTAACATGATTGAGTAAATTATCTACTTTAGATTAACATGATATTATTTTCACCTAAGTTGCCCTAAGGGCATCATTTATTTCTGATAAAGGAAATCCTATCATAGCGCTGTGTTTATACTAAGTCTTGCACATTCTATGACACGTGCTCTCCAAGTCATTTGAAGGTTCTTGAAATTTTTTCATGAGCTGTGAAATAGCCTTAAACGACAAAAGCTGCACATAAAACATATCATTATAGGTATGTAATCAATTAAATTAAATCAATTACCAATGATATTAATAGCATATAGTACCAGTTGCTTCTTTCCCTCTAAAGATGTACAAAAACTTGGAAAAAGTGAATCTTACTTTTTCTTTAGCGCCTCCGAAACGATCCATGGCACGCTCTGTATCCTTCATATTTTTCTCAAACGTCAATCTCCTCCAAAGATATGTCTTACACAACTCAATATCATTAACCGTTCTAATAAAGAACGTCTCCATAGAGGGTGATCTTTTCCTACCTTACTCTTCTCTATGAGTATGCTGCATAAAAAGCACAAGACATACATTTGCAACCCAATAGCTTTGATTCCACATCTTCGAATGAAATCTTTGATCCCTTAGTAAAATTCCTTTCAACAAAACGTAACCTGCCCAACTGTTTATAATCTTTTGGATGATTCCTACAATTTAATCTTGATATGAGTGTGTGCTCTTGATGGAATATCGAATGGGCACATTGTTCATGTAGAACCATGTGTCCTTCTTCTTCTCCGTTCTCACCGTCCTAAGCATGAGTATCCACATGCCAATAACCTTGTGGTATTTATCTTGCTCCATGTGGAAGAAGTGCTTGAACTGCGGATGACTATTAAACCATTCCATCTCATGTCTACTATCAGCTAATTTACTCACTACATCCACCGCTTTCATAATAAAACACCTCATTGCGAGCTTGATTTGCTATTTTCCTACTCAGTATTTCCGAAGTACATCTCCACTGGTTGCATGGGTTCGCTTTCTTCCACAACTTCCTGAAATACAAATGCAGTTTTACACAATGTTCAACATTCTTTCCTATTCGTTTTATAATCTAAAAAGTATCATATCTAGTTTTTCCCAGTTTTACAAATTCATACAAGATTCCTTTAATCAAATTCTACTCAAGTTTATATTCTTCTTCAATGACTTCTCAACTAAAAACCTTCTCGGCGGCAGCCGGATTCGAGTCCTTGACGGTTTGGCTGCTATTTTCTCTGTCGCTTCTCTTGCAGACCTTCTATCAACTCTTAACTTTTGAAGCTTCAGTCTCAACGCCATTGTTTGATGTAGGAGCAGCTATTGTTGGGATGTTTCTACAGAAGTTCAACTTAATAGGTTAGGGTTTGGAAGGATTGCCACAAGAAAAAAACCTAGAATTATACAGGTCTGAACACTACCACTACAAGAAAAGTGTGTCAACTCCGACGAAGATTACCGATAATAAAGATCGTCAGAAAAATAGTGACAAATTTTTAATAATTTTCCGAGAAGATAAAAGATTTGTCTAAATCTGATCGGAAAGTTCCAATGAAAGTGTTTTGTCAGAAGTTTCTCGGAAAGTATTATCAGAATTTTCTTGAGAAAATACATATGCCGACAACAATATTTATTCTCGGTAAAATATAGGAAAATTGACTGAGAATCATTGGAATTTTTAATGTGTAAACAGTTGTCAAGTAAAGAATATCAATATATATTACTAATTCCATCAACTCCAAGGAGGTCCCATTAATTTATTTTTCAAGTTTTTTTATTTTTATCTAAATCAGTCATAAAATGTTTGTGCTCAACCGTTTTGTTGATATTTTTTTGATTTTTTGTTCAGATTTTCTTTTTTACAATCCTTCATTTTCACCTTCTTCTCTTCTCCCTTATCTTTTTCTTCTCCTCCTCATATCTTGTTAATATCAGTCACAATTTAATCAACTTTTTTACTTTTATCTTTCTTTTTTTTATTCTTCATCAAATATGATTTCTTTTTCTTAACGTATGCAATATTTTTCTTCCTTTTTCTTAGATCTTTTTTTTTTCAGATCTAGATTTTTCGGATCTAGATTTTCTTCATCGAGAATACATAAATTCACTTTCACCATCACTTTGTCTTTTCCACTACCACCGCTGTCGCTGTTCTTCCTTAACCACCACTATCATCGTTCTTTCACCACCACGACAATCGCCTTCTTTCACCAGACCACTGTTCTTCCTCCACACCAATATCACCATTCTTCCATCACAATCGTCGCCAACGATCCGTCCTCCTTCCATTGGTTGTAATAGATTTAGTTTTACTATACTTTTAATTTATGCATTTTAATTTTTTTTTTATACTTTTTTGCAGTTTTTTCTGGGGATATCAGAGGAGAGGCAAGAAGAAAAAGGATAAGAATTTGCCGGCGGCGAAGCCTGCGACGGCGAGTGAGATAGAGAAAAAAATTAGGGCAAGTGATTCTAAGCGAAATTAGTTGCGATAGATATTTATTTTAATTTTGTATGTAATAAATATTTGATGATTGTAATATATTATATTTATTTATTTATATTTCTAATTGTTTTTGCATTATTTTTTTTTAATTAACTTTTTTTAAAAAAATTGTCAGTAATTTACAACAACCGTCCGAGAATATGTATTCTCGGTCATTACCGACAACTTACTGACATCTTATAGTTTTCGAGACCCAAATAGCGAGGTATTAAGCTTTCTCGGAAAAGCGCCGGAGATGACGTCTCCCGATGTGATCCCGATAAACTAGCCCGTCAGCATAGAGGTCTCTTTCTTATAGTGTACAAAAAGTTAATATTGTTACCAATTTTTTTGTCACATTCCATATTTGGTCACAAAAAAACTATTGTGACCAAACTGATATAAAATATAAACGTAACAATAGAATGGTCACAAATTTATTTTAGTCTCAAAACCATAACAAAATGTTGTGACCATCAATTATGGTAACAATTGATGTTACAATTTGTAATGCAATTTAACGTCACAATAATGACACGATTCATGCCGAATAATAGATACAAATATGTCACAAATTATAACAAACAAATGTCACATATTTGTCATATATTATTACCATATTTAGTCATCAATTAGTAACAAAATTGCGACGAAAAAAAGACACAAATATGTCACAACTAATGACAAACAATGGTCACAAATAAGTCACACTTTGTAACTAAAATACGTAACATATTTGTCACATATTATTACAATAATTTAGTCACTAATATGTTACAGAATTGCACAAAAAACCAACATAAATATGTCACAATTTGTGAGAAACAATAGTCACAAATAAGTGACAGTTTGTAACAGAAAAAGCCACATATATGTCACGTATTATTACCATATTTTAGTCACTGTTACGTTACAAAATTGCCAAAAAAAAAACTGACTCAAATTTGTCACAATTAGTGACTAAATTAAAATCACACAACAGTTACAATATGTTTTTATTTGTGACATTGTTTTGGTTACGAGAACCATTATCAAAATATTACTAAAACTTTTAAATGAATTACAATAAACATATTAAAAACAAAAATTAAAATGAAAATAAGAAAGTAATTGATAATAAAATAATACTTAAATTAAGAAGAACATCCAAATAAAACAAATCATCCAAAGTAAATGAAATCTACAAACATAACATAAATCTTAGAAAATACAAACTTACTTGAATAACATTTTAAAAGACAAATAGAAAATAGATACTTGGCTTGACATGAGTTGATTTCGGTTGTGAAGTTGGAAGCTTCACAAATTGACTTCCTAAAGTCTCAACAATCTTCTCCATTGCTTCAAGTCTTTTCTGAAAATCCATATTCTCTTCACGGCTCTGTTTCAGCTTTGCTTCCATCTCTTGCAGCTTTTATGTTAACATTTCTGTTTCTTCAACAGGTACTGCACTTGAAGAAACACCAACATCTAGTAAGACTTTACTACCCACTGCTCCAAGTCCAAATACATTGCCTTTTTTAGATACTTCAGTTGCAGCCTAAAATAGAAAACAATATACACATCAAGAAGCATATCACATGATGAATCAATCGTATCAATCAAGGATCAATCAACGCAATTATGTCAACACAATGCAAAACCTATGTACCTTACAGACATTAATTATACGAACAATCAGGTTACTGAACAAAGTCAAGTTAAGCTATGTTATACATTCACGCAAGAGTAAATAACAAAAAAAGTTACTTCATTTCTCATACAACAATATATCAAAATGCAAATCAATAAAATTACGAGAGCTAATTCTATTACAAGTTTTGTCGAAGATTGCAGTATCATTAGATATATTCTTTAGTTTATGACCAAATTGCATGAACTCATATAGTCTTCCATAGTACAATCAAGTAATAGAACGAATCAAGTTAAATTACTTATACATTCACACATCAGTCAATAACACAAAGAGGTACTTCATTTCTCATATTAGAGCTATCTTTTGGTCCTAAGCTAGCACAGGGATCATCAAAATTTCTTCGTTCAGTCAGTTAGTTATACGAAGCTAAACAACAACAACAACTCAAACACGAACAAAACAACAACTCAAACCGAACCTAATATAACATTTTCTTAACTACTATATTAACTATAACTTATACACAATAGAAGATATTTGTGATTCAGTTTTAAAGTTAAAGCTTCACCTTCACATACAGTTCATTCTTCTCACGTTAGTCAAGAGTCTCAGCAGTCACATTCTCTTCACCAGCATTTTGGAGCTGTACCAAACAATCTTGCACATGCTTTTCATAAGCTTCTTCAACCACTCTTCCCTGCTGATCGACATAGGTTCCATCAGGCTTCTGGTGTGTCTTTTTCATTACAGAAATGAAAGAAGAATCCTCATTATTTGCTTCCTGCGATGGAAAAATACAGCAAGGTAATTAATTATAATGATCAAATTCTTACCATTTACAACTATCTAATGGAACTAATGTATTTATTACCAGGATATCTTGAACTCTGACAAACGATTGAGAGCCAGCTCGGTGAGAATGAGGTCCTAAACCATTGCGATCTGACATCCTTGCAGCACGAGCTTTTCACTGTGTGCTTTTGATTTTGGTGTTGCCCAATGATTTTGCATGACAGCCCAGTCAGCAATCGAGATCCAGTCTGGTCTTTCTCTTTGCTTCTTTGCAAAACTTACCATAGCCTTGAGATGGTAAGCAGCAAACCTTTTGAACTCTGTTGCAACTTCATGACCAATGGCAGGATCCCAGTTAAATTTTCTCTGAAAAACAAAAACATAATATCAATCAATACGAATGACATAAGAAATATGTATGAAATAGTAATATTGAATAATAAACAAAAAATACCTTAAATAAAGCAAACCAGGTTATCTTGTAGCGTCCAAGCACTTTTCTCCACGAGTACCATGGACCTCGGAAGCAACTTTGGATGACCTTTCTTACAGCGGTTGACACTTGAGGGTGATGACGAAACCTGTAGCACAATAATAGATTAGCTCTAAATCTGTAAAGTAATCAAATCGATAAACACAATAGTAATAAGAGAAGAATCACCATTTCGTTCCATTTTGACGAGCTGGATGCAACATGGGTAAAGCTGAACGATCCACATGTGGCTCTTGCATTTTGACACTATCACGTGTGAGAGCCGAAACTCACACTGTCAAAACCTATATTTTATGGGGGCTCGAAAATTCTATTTTAAAGAACTTAAGGACCAAAAATGCAAAAAGAATATTTTATTGATATTTTTCCGAAAGTACAAGAATAATTAGCAAAAACTGAAAAGTCTTATATTGCTAAAGCTCTAATACTCGGATTTTGGATGGTCTAATTCTGACGCTCTTTTTGGTACTCTCTATTTCATCCTCCTTTACTTTTTTCCTCTGTTCATTGTTATTTACATTAGTCTTTTTTTTTTTTCCATACTTTGCATGTACTTTAAAGATGAGATAACAAATGATGACAAAAGAATCGTTTGCTAATTATAAGGTAGTGTTAATAATTTTTCCATGCATAACTAAAGCGCTTATATATGTGAGTGCGTCTGTCGTATACATATATATTTTTCCATAGATCTCATACGCACATGTTAATATCAATCTGCATGGCCATATAAAATTCAGTTATTTTGAGAAAATCCCAAATTTTGAATTAGATCTCCGAACCATAAAATTTAAATCGAGTCGATCAACTCATTAAATGACTTGTAAAATACTAGATAAGTCTACCTCTAAAGATTCAGATACATCATGCGACAGATTGAGTGTGCTTAAAACAACATACGAATAATTTGGTAGTAGTGATCTTCATCAGAATATATTATAGGTTTTACAAACTTTTCATTGTTGATGCATACTGACGGCTAAAACAGGAGAAAACCAACGAGGCTACAAACAAGAAGCATACCCATCTTTTTTTTTCTTTTCGAGGTCACTAAGCAGATATTGAATGATTTTGGGGAACGGTTAAAAGCTAAAACAGAGCAAATCTAACTATTTAGGAATCAATATGATAGGTCAATTAATCAATCAAAAGATGGGTAACGATACCTATTATTTTAAAAACTACCACTAACNTTCGTTATAATAGACTATGAAGTAGGGACTGGCATAATTCCCAGTTTAGGATTTCATTTTGATTGGATTATTTCTACATTATTTGAAAAGTATTATCAATATCTGCTAGAATCATACATCAATCAAAAGATGGGTAACGATACCTATTATTTTAAAAACTACCACTAACCAAAATTTATAGCTATTTATATTTTGATGACCATTATATTAAGTGATCTACGAACTTTTTTAAATCGTGGCTTTCATTCTTTCAGATTGTCATTTGCATACCAAAATTCATTTGGAAAAACCTGTGGTCTTTCTGGTTGGCTGTTGAGTGCTACTATTACTAGGATCCTCCATACTGTGGAGGTCATCTAATGTCGTCAAGTAGGGATGTATATGCTACAAGGCGTTGGATGTATGAAAGAATCGATCATACAACCAATCAAGTTTCGGATACCTATTGTCAAGGAGTGGCAAATTTCATCGAGTTTGCAAAAAAAACAACATGTGTTTCTGGAGAATCAAAAGCTGTTATGTCCATGTATTAAAAGTGAGAATGGAGGAAGTTTATTGAAAGAAGAACTCGCAGCACATTTATACAATAAAGGTTTCATGCCTAACTATTGGGTTTGGTCTTCTCATGGAGAAGATTACAATATGCTAGACAGTGATCCTGAAGAAAAATGCTGTCAGGTCCGAGTCTCACACAGAGCCAATGAATCCTTATGTGGAAATGGTTTTAGATGCATTTGGTAATGCAGAGTCAGAGTTTGATCAGATCATGAAAGAAGAGCTTAACTCAGAAGCAAAAAAGTTTTACGATATTTTGGATGCTGCAAAGGAACCAATTTATGATGGATGTAAAGAGGGTCTTTCAAAACTCTCTTTAACAGCTCGGCTTATGAGTTTGAAGACGGATTATAATTTGTCACAAAATTGTATGGATTCTATTGCTTAGATTATGCAAGAATATTTTCCACAGGGTAAAAACTCGCCGAAGTCATACTATGAGATCAAGAAGCTTATGCGGTCTTTTGGTTTACCGTATGAAAAGATTGACATGTGTCCAGATAACTGCATGATATTTTGGAAAGATGCTGAAAAGGAAGAAAGTTGTTTGTTCTACAAGAAAGACAGATTTCGTCCTACGCAAAAGACTGGGCAGAAAAAAGTTGCATACCGCCAGATGTTTTATTTGCCGGTAGCCGATAGATTGAAGAGATTATATCAGTCCATTAATACTGAAAAATATATGAGATGGCATGCAAAGCATTTAGTGAGTGACGGAGAAATGTGTCATCCATCAGATGGAGAAGCATGGAAGCATTTTCAAAAGAAATTTTCTGATTTTGCATCAAAATCAAGAAATGTTTACCTTGGATTATGTACAGATGGCTTTAATCAATTTGGTATGTCAGGACATAATTATTCATTATGGCATGTTATCTTGAGTCCGTATAATCTCCCACCTGAGCAGTGTATGAAACAAGAATTTATGTTTCTAACCATTCTAGTCCCTGGTCCAAATCATCCCAAGAGTAGTCTGGATATATTTCTTCAGCCGTTGATAGAAGAGGTGAAAGATTTATGGTTTAACGGCGTTGATGCATATGATATTTCTACTAAACAGAATTTTCTTTTAAGAGCAGCACTCATGTGGACTATTAGTGACTTTCCTGCATATGGTATGCTTTCGGGGTGGACAACTCATGGTCGGTTGGCATGTCCTTATTGTTTGGATCACACCAGTGCGTTTCAGTTAAAAAGTGGTAGAAAAACAATTGGTTTGATTGTCATTGGTGTTTTCTTCCAGAAGATAATAGATATTGGTTGAATAAGAAAAATTTCAGAAGATGAAGGGTTGTAAACGATATTCCACCTCAGATACTAACAGGCGAGGTGAACTCTTGAATGAAGTATATGATTTACCAAAAACAGTTTAATGTGGAGGAAACCATGGAAAACCACAAGGCTATGGAAGTACTCACAACTGACATAAACTGAGCAATTTTTGGGATCTGCCCTATTGGAAGGATCTTAAACTTCAACACAATCTAGATGTAATGCACATCGAAAAAAACTTTTTCGATAATATCATCAACAATGTTTTGAATGTGAAGGGGAAAATGAAAGATAACATCAAGTCACGACTGGATTTGCAAGAGCTTTGGAATTGCAAAGAGTTAAAACTTGACGAGTGATGGAAAGGTGCCAATCCCAGTTTTTAGACTACAATCCGATGCAAGAACAGTTTTTCTCCGATGGCTCGAAAAAGATGTTAAATTTCCAGATGGGTATTCATCAAGTTTATCTAACTGTGTTGATCTAGCAAGAGAAAAGTTGACCGGAATGAAAAGTCATGGCTATCATGTTTTAATGCAACGACTTCTTACGATTGCCTTTGCTGAGCTTATGGATAAATCTGTATACAATGCACTATCTAGTAAGTATTCAACTTTTGTTTAATTAATATTATATGTACTGATTAAAAATTCTAAATCATATAATTTTTTGTGTAGGTGTTAGCTTATTTTTCCGGGATATATGCGCAAGAACTATACATAAAGATGGTGTTGCAATGTTGCATAAGAATATTTTCATGGTTCTCTGTAACCTATAGAAAATATTCTCTCCTTCTTTTTTGATGTCATGGAGCATTTGGCAATTCACTTGCCTCACGAAGCTAGCCTGGGAGGACCTGTGCAATATAGATGGATGTATCCTTTTGAACGATACATGAGTCATCTAAAGAAAAAAGTGAAAATAAGGCAAAGATAGAAGGCTCAATTGTTGAAAAATACATCAACAAAAAGATTTCTACTTTTTGTAGTTATTATTTTGAATCGCACATCAAGACGAAAAATCGAAGAGGAGATCGCCACTTTGATGGAGGTAACCAAGAAGATACACATGAATGTGATGAAATTCCAGATATATTTTCTCACCCAGGGAGGGGCAGTGGTAAGGAAAAGGAGATATGGCTCCAAGATAAAGATCACCATATCGTGCACACATATATTTTACGGAACTGCGATCAGCTAGAATATCTTGAAAGGTATGAAAAATTAAAGTGCATATATGTGTATGTATACTTTAATACATATTTTGATATTTATGATTATAAAACAATCTATTTACTCTTCCTGAGTTCTTATATATAGGTTATTTGACGAGAAAATGATTACGGACAATCCCGGGATAAATGAAAACAATCTAATTGAGCTTAGAGAAAAGGAATATTCAAGCTGGCTACTAAAGCATATAAGATATATTTATGTTTTGAAAATAATGTTTCTTGAAAAATATTTTATAAACCTATATTATTGTTTGCGTATATGGATTTTTTTTTGAAAACAGGTGGAAGATACATGGATGGATAATTCATATCCAGAGTGGCTGTTGACTCTTGTTCATGGTCCAATGAGTCAGGTTAATTGTTCGGCAATTTATTTTTGTCTTGGATATTTATTTCATACATATGATCATGGAAACTATTAATTCATATCCCAAGTGGTTGTTGACTCTCGTTCATGGTCTACTGATTCTCAAGTTACTTGTTGGCCAATTTATTTTTGTCGTGGTTATGTATTTCATACATATGATCATGGAAAAGACAAAAAGAATGCCAATTATGGAGTTTGTGTCAAATGTACAACATCTTCTGGCTCAAGTGAAGAACCAGCTTTCTATGGATTATTGAGAGAGATATATGAGATTCAATATCCTGGACCAGTAGAACTTAAAGTCATGGTCTTCAAATATGATTGGTATGACTCAACCATTGGAAAAGGTACAAGAATAAACAAGTCAGGGATTGTCGATATTAATTCTAAAAGGTGTTATGAAAAATATGATCCTTTTGTTTTGGCTTCACAAGTAGATCAAGTATGCTATGTTCCATATCCACGGATGACTCAACCGAAAAAAGATCAACATTGGAAGGCAGCAATTATGATACAACCGAGGGGAAAGTATTCGTGGACCGAGATTTGGATTTCACTGCAATGCAGCATGAAAATGATGATTCTATTGTCCAAGCTGATTCGTTGCATGTCGAAGCACTAACGTATCTCGATGGCCAAACTGAAGATCTCGATAATCCAGAAGTTGAAGAAGAAATTGAATCAGATGCTGAAGATGGAAATTCTGATATCGAATTATCGTGTAGCGAATCTGAATAATATTTTTTACACTTTATTATGTCATTTGTAACTAGCTTTTAGATTAAGTGTTGGAAATACTTTTTTTATTAGGTTTTGATAGTTACCTAGTTTAGCTAGGAGAACCAAGGAGAACATTTGTAAGCAGCGTTTATCATCGGTGTTAGTGGATTGCCGGTGATCGTGACAGCCTCGGTGAGGTATAACTCTCTTCCCGTGGTTGCGGAAGAGGAGGTAAACAAATGTGCTGTGTTCTTGCTTTCTTCTATGTTTTTTTTTAAATCTTGAATCGAGTGAGAATCTAGAATTTAGGTTGCACAAAATTCATACTTTTAAAGTTATTATATAATTTTGAGTTTTTAGGATTGAACCTATTTTTTATTTATTTTATAATTACTGTGATTTTAATCTTTGTCATAGAGTGGTAACAATAACATCACAATCTATGACCAATTTTAAAAGTCACTAAAATAGTTATAAATTGTGACAACATACTTACCAAATATTTGTAATTATGGGTGACTTAAGTTTAGTCACAAAAATAGTATCATTTAGTTACTAGAATTGGTCGCAAAACTGTAACAATATTTGTTACTATATATTATGTCACATTTACATCACTATTAGTGACCAAAATTTGTTACTCTCGATCTAATCATAATATTATGACCAAATTGTGATACTTTTATGAGTAAGTAATTTTGTCACGATTTGGTATCTAAATCGTCACAATATTGTGACAAAACAGTTAGTCACCATTTTTTGTAATAATATGGACTTTTTGTAGTGGAATTATAACCCATCCGATCAACCTGTGGTTGAAACTAATGTTGTAACAGGGGAAGACTTGGCCAAGGTTACTGTTCTATAATTTGTCCGTTGAGGTTTTGTTTGACACATGAATGATATTCATGTTCTCTTTATTTCCGAAATATAGGTGATGAGTGAGGGACTGCCCTGACCTTAGATCCATCGCTAATGAATGAAGTCCATGTAACGAGACCTAGCCCTTAACGGGAGAGATAGGCATATGGTCACCAAGTGGGTTATCATTTATGAACTAATGTCCTCGGTGTTCCGGCTTTGAGGCAGAGGGCCTGACGACTGAGTGATCTTTCAGGACCAGGGGAGTCGTGAGGATCAGCCTCTAACTTAGTGATGTGTGTCTTCATTCCCCAATTTCTCACAACTAGCATGGGACAGCTAAGTGGGCCCTGCAGGCTCGCCTTCCAGCCTAGCCATCTCTACGGCTAAAGTAGTCTGCCCCAGGTCGACTTGGTGGATCATCGTCAAGCTCGAGCCAACCTCCGTCAAGGCGGCCTTTGCGACCCTAGCTCCACGCAATGGGTCAAGGGAACCCCTCATCTTCTCCAGACGAAGGCGATACTTCTCCGCAACCTCCCACTCGTGGGCCTTCACGGCCTTGCGCATCTTCTGATCGAATTCCTTCTCCTTTTTCTCATAACTCTGTCTAAGATTCTTCACCTTGGAGACAGCCTCCATCTTCTCCTTCTTGTACCAATGGGCCTTCTCGGACTCCATTTTGACCCGCTTTTCCAAGGCCTTCATCTTCTCATCCTTGTCATGAGATTCCTTGGCTTGGGCTTTGAATGACAGCCGGGTAGCATGCGCCTCGGAGCAGACCTGGAACAAGACGAAATAAACATTCAACAAGTGAAATCATAGAAGGACAGATCAAAATTAAAAAACAAAACAAAGGAAAGAAAATAGTACTATCATGATGCTCACAGACATGTTCCTATACGACCTCATAAGATCGAAGGGCTAAGAGACAGCCAAAGATGATCCCCCAATGTGGTCCACAAACTTGATGGACTCAACCACATCTCCTCTGGAAGCCTTACGAGCGTCAAACATGAGGGCAGACCTCTAAGTCCCGGACTTGCTAGAAGCCTTGGTATTCCTCGGACGACCCGCACCTTCAACGACTCCTTTGCGTTTTTTGATGGCAGCACAGTCAGGTCTCAAAGAACAGCTGACCGAAACATCAGGAGCGCCCTCGCCTCGGGAACTAGCTCTAGACGCCACCGGAGCAGCAGCGGATACGTGTCCCTGCTTAGATAAACCATCACCCCCATATTTCTGGGCACAACGCATATAAACACCTTACAACCCTAGATAGGTCTCCATCGGGTCAACGAAATCTGGACCCTTTGGTGGAAGACGCCCTTCAAGAATGTCCTTGGCATTTAAGAAACGGCCCCATAGTTTTGGGCTCTTCCAGTCGCTTTTCTTCTTAGGATCGACGTCAGCGACCTCCGGAAAATCGGATACCCAAGACAGAGGAGTAAAAGTTCATAGAACACACAAAAGAAAATATATATAACAAATTAAAGGGAAGTACTCAGTGTAACGTCAATATCCTCCGGTAGATGGGATCCAGGCACCACGACCTCTTAGTCCGGCCAGGCGCCATTCCTGGACATAACATGATCATCACCAACGTTGGGAAAAACTCCACCCGAACACCACATTGGTGATCATCCCGAATAGTGCGCAGATGACTCGCCCACCTCCTCGTCTTGCTGGCCAATCGTGCCTAGGCAAAAACCAGCCGCCCGCAACTCTAGGAGCAGACCAGCCGCCAACACCCTCCGAGCGCCGTGGAGAGGGCCAGCCGCCATCAATGCTGCATGGGAGCAAGCCGCCCTCAGCACTGCATGTGGGCAAACCGCCTGGAACCTCAAGGCTAGCCACCCATTGTGGGACGCCATTCCCACCAGCTGCAAAGATCTCATTAACAAGTCCCTCATCCAAACCGGGATCATAAGAAAATTCCAAGGGATAAGTTGACATATATTATCTAAGTTAAACTCGAAAGGAGTTCCCGCACGACCATACATTGTAAGAAAAGAAACAAAAACTTCAAGGAAGGGAGAATTTTCACAAGAGAAACTTGAAGGGAGAATGAACTCGCGAAGAACGAAGGAGAAGCTACTCCATGATATAGTAAAGATGGCACGAATTCCCATGAAGACATGACGGGACCTACTAATCTCTCACATGACAATAAAACAGAACGAATGAACAGAAAACTTGTTGTCTTCTTATTCCATCAATCCCTATAAACTCTCAACTCGAAACTCATTGCTTCGGTTCACGAAAGCAAAGAGCTGGGGGGGGCTAACTGTTGGGGTTAAAACCCACTCCTCAGAGATTGATAGAACGAGAAGCCTATATAACGAACAAATGGCTAGTGTCCCGGCTACAAGCTCTCAAATTGGGACCAAATGCCCATGTCCTTATCCAAGCGCCCAGCCAAATGCCCATGCCCTGAACATGAGGGCCAGCCGCACATGTTCTGAACATAAGGCCAGTCGCCCATCTTCTGAACATGAGGCCAACCGTCCATCTTCTGAACATGAGGCCAGTTGCCCATGTTCCGAGCATGGGGCCAGCCGCGGACGTTCAGAGCACATGGCCAACCGCCCGCGCTCTAAAACCAAGCATCCGTGTCCTCGTCCGAACATCCATGTCTCTGAAGCCAGCCGCCCTTTCTGCACGTTATCAGCCGAGGAGCCATCCGCCTTAACTTTACCAAAGAAATATGGCGGCTAGCTCGCCACTAAAAACTGACGGATGGGTGGATCACATCACTGAGACCGAGCCAGCCAGCCGCACATGTCCCTTCCTTTGAAGAGCCATCCGCCCAAGCACCTCAACAAGGAGGAGGGCGGATAGCATCATCAGGGAAATAGGCGGCTGGAGGTTTAACAGGAAAGGGGCAGATTAGTTGCTTAATAAAACGTTCGGAACACTGTTCACGCGGGAAAAGCCGTTAAAACATTGTCCACGAAAACACAGTTCACAATCCAGGAAAAAGTTAACCGAAGACCGATTTAAACTTAATCCGGATTTGAGTTACTATTCACAGTTTACTGTCACAGATCAATAAAAATCGGGCAGGACCAAGACTAGATCAAGTAGCAGACTGCTACAGGTTTTGGGTCGCGAATTGGGTCCAAAATGACTAAGTCGGCGGTTGGAGGCAAGGAGAAACGTCCCACATCGCTAATAAGAATTTTTAGCAGCCTAGGATCACTAGTATATATACACATGCTTGTATTAGACTTATGATCATCCAATTTCGAGTATAAGAGCTTTTGTGATATAAGACATTAAGCATTCATAAATTTTCTTGTACAACAGAAGAATATCTAATAAAATCATTTTTTTACAATTTCGGTCCTTCTTGTTCTTATAAAATAGAGTTTTCGAGCCCCCATTTAAATAAGTTTTGATTGTGCTAGTTTCGACTCTCACAATATATATATTCCACAATGTATACTAATATGTACAAGTATGTATACAACTAGTAGCAAATATGTTTTATATTTACTAATAATAATTTATTCAAAGATATTCAGATTTTAATGTATATTAGCATGATCAATCATTATATACCATGTTTAGTCTCAAATCTATTTGGCAAATTTATCCCTAACCAATTATATTTATATTCCACCATGTATACTAATATGTAAGAGTATATTAATTTTCTTTTATAACCTATCACATTGGCTAAATGCATAACAATAACCCGAAAGAGAGAAGAAAGTCACCGTCTAAGCTTGATTGTGAAGGCCCTCAATCCTCAGCATATAGACTTAGCTGGAATTCGTGTAGTCATGCCAAAAGCTTGGCATCTATAAGGAAGAATTATTGGCAGAATTAACGAACATGAATTTGTTCAGTTTTTCTTCCGACAAGAACACCAACTTCTAACAGTCTTAGACAACAGACTCTTCTGTTATAGAGACTTGATGGTAATTACAGACAGATGGATTAGACGTTATCTCCTGTATTATCTCAGATCAATCATCCTCTGGATCCAAATACATAACATCCCTGATGACTTTTTTTTTTTGTCACAAAACCAGCTTTTATATATGCTTACTCTCCATTAAAGGAGGGAGTGCTTACAAAAGGTGATAACAAAGCCATCAAGGCTACTAAATCTGCTGCTACAAAAGGCAAGCAAGAAACAAAAAAATATAAGATAGGAGCAGTCATTATACATAAGCAGCAAACATTTGAAAGACGTCCTCGTATCTCGACAACATGGGGCCTAGGCATTGGAATGAAGCTGAAGGAGATTAAGAACACAACAAGTGAACTAATACCCGTGATTGATATCGCATCTAGTGCGGGGTTAACAATCTCAAAAACGGCTGCATTAATAAGTGTTGAGCCTTTAAGAGGTACAGAGAGCGGATCATCTGTAGTGCACACTTCCAATCCAGAGGCTGATCGCGCAACGCAAAAGTAACAATACACAAACCATGGACATGAGGAAGGTGAAGTGACTTCCAAAGAAGTGGTAAAAGACAGGGTTTGGAGCAACCTGCAATAGAAAAATCTGCAATAGGACAGCAAACAATCGATATAGTCTAATCTTAGCAGGGTAGGTTCTGGTTTGGGGAAAGATATGGCAAGGTAGCTACGGGAGGTGATATTCGGAACCCATCCGATAAACTCAAAATAGTGTCATACACATTTAAAGATAAGGTTATTGGAGAGTATGAACACAGGGAGATAATAGGGGGTGAAGGGCTATAATCCCATAAATATTCATTGACAAATAGTAGACCCAACATATGATAAATTTGAAGGAATAGAGATTCAGTACCAAAGAGTTTGGATGCCTGAAAACTTGCGCCGTCGAGATGAAGCACGAAGGTCGGCAGATATGGATTGACGTGTGGTTGGGTGGAAGTTGGGTTGGAATTTGTTGGATTAGGAGCTAGGTTAATATCCAGTATAATAACATATTGGGCCAGGCCCAAAAGAATGATGAGAGTGGATCTAGGGTTTGGGTTTGGGGATTTGTTGAAGATGCGATAGATGTTTGCAGCGGCGGGGACGGATCTTCTCAACAACACAACGGAGCGTCCACCGGAGTTAATGGACGGCGATGCCAAGAAAGCTGAATGTGGAGAGGTATGTTTTGGAAGCTGGCAGCAAACGGCATGGTGAAAGGAGACTCTGCTGGCAGAAAAGACAGCAATCTGGTGAACAAAGGTTGGTGGGGAGCGGTGGTGGCAAGTGGTGGCAAGACCATAGAAATTCCGGGTTATACCCAAGAAATATTTCAAATTGGTGAACTCTACTTGACAGTAAGAGGTGATGGGCGTTTTCCCAGAGCTCGACCGTGGCAGATCTAGTCGATGGACGGTGAGCACAGTTTATCCCGACTGCGGAAAAGATTGGCCATAAATGGTGGAAGTTGAGAGGAAAAAATCAAAGAAGAAGACAAGTAAAAGCAAAGAGGAAGTGAGGGGGGGTTGAGTCGAGAGGAAGGGAACACGACGGTGGAGCAGAGGCTCGCCGGCGTCGAGAAACAAAGGATGGAGAGTTTGCTCGATAATCATGTCAGGGAGAGAACAGCTGTTTTTTTCTTTTTAATTTCGCTAATCCCTGATGACTCCAAAGAGGAAATTGTTCTAATTTCTATATTATTTGTGAAAATTGAATTATAATGGCATTCTTGTGATTTTATTGAAAGGAGTTATCTAAATTGTAATTGTCCAAAGCAATGGGTCACTTTAACAAATTTCTCTATGATGAGTTCAATCGCCACATTACTTTTGTGAAATTGGTCATTCTAACAAATCTTCCATATTTGACAAGGTGGCGAGAAGTGCATGGAGTCATCCTTCTGAGTTGGTTTACATCGATTCAGTTGTTCCATGATGGCTTGATTTTGATATATAGGTTATTGTAGTTCTTTGGTGTTGACAAAAAAAAAAACAAAACTTCCATATTTTAATATATTTTTCCAACGACTATTGGATATTTACCATTTTTACGTATTTGACTAATACATAAGTTTGGTAATTTTATCAAAATATTAATAAAATATTAGGTCATTTGTTACAGTGTCCTATTTTGAAAATTTAATTGTCAAAATAACCATTTCCTTTGTATTTGGGCGTCTTCATTTTTAAAGCAGAAGTCATTTTGACAATTAAAGTTTTAAAATAACCCATGTCTCACAACTAAAATATTCTATTGAACATATAGTTTTGGATTACTAATAACTTGTGTTGAACCAACATCAAGTCTAAGTAAAATAAGTTAACTATTTTCTAATATTTATTTCAAACTTAATTCGGACTAGAAAGAAGTAAACATTTTTTCCTTGAGTTTTATTATACATATATATTAAATATCTATCTTTATGTGAAAACTGACATTTAAAACATACACATTTATCATAAATATTAATATATTAATTTTTAAATTTAAATATTATAAGTTTTGATAAAGAAATCCTTACCAAAAATAATTTACTACAAAAGGTATAAAACGATATTGTATCCTTCATAAAGGATGTACGTGAAAAAATCACTTACTGGCCACTATGTTAGTTTCTTTTCATTTCTTTCATACCAAAAAGATATTTCAATCATAAATCTTAAATTAAACTACCAAAAAATATGACATTTGTATATGATAAATAGGCGAAAACTTTTGTGTTATTTTCTCTCCTTGCTTGCCAACAATGCATTTTAGAATTTTACTATACATTTAAAATTTTTATAACAGCTAGCCAAGTTTTCAATATTATTTGTAAAACAGGAAAAAAAAAAATTTCTCTTTTAAACCTTTGTCCTGTTCATTTTTTTGTCATATACATTCTTTTTGTTTCCTTTGACATTTTGTTTCCAAAACCTTATATTTAACATGCATAAGAATTTGTAATTTATACTTTATAGAGTGGTTGCAAAGTTTCTTCAGCAAACCTTGTTGCAAAAAAAAAAAGAAAAAAATTGTGATCTATAATGTTTTTTTTTTCTTTATTTTAGTAACTATTTTATAAAATATTAAGTTTTATCGTTTTTTTCCTCCTTGTCAAAAAACATATCCAGGTGTGCTGTGATCGCCCTCTCAGAATATTTACTCCTTCAATCTTTATAGCCTTAAACCAAAACTCAAAACTTAATCAATGATTCAATGCATACGAAATGTTGACAACCAAAAATAAATAAATAAACAAACAAATCAATGCATACGAAAATGATGGACACCAATAAACGTTTAAAGCCTAGAAATTGAAAACACCTCAAAGTTTGAGCCTAAACTTGCAGTCACTGGCTTTGATATTGATTCTATTGTTAGTTGATAAACTATCAACGACAAGCTTGCACTTCCCCAATATCCGAATCTTCTTTAGCTTCAACTTCCCCAGTTTGACGGCAACAGGTGCATCCACTTGGAGATCTAACGGGACACGTCCTGTCTGTTGCTGCTGCTGCAATGCCGACAGGATAGTGTTCCCGTACTGTGCTCTTCCCGTTAGATTTACGTTCAACTTAGTCACATTTCTATGTCCTTGATAAAACTTTGGTATAGGACCTTCACATAGCTTTGTGTTGGTATACCACACTTCAATACGGCCTCCTTTCTCGTAATAAATCCCTATTTTCTTGTTGGGATTACGAGCTGTGATCTCCACTTTGAACAACGCAGAAAGTGAGAGGTCGAGATTGATCCCAAGGTTGCTAACTCGTAAACTGTTGACCTCGTATTGTGGGAGTTTAGGAAGGAAAACAAAGTATATAACTGCAACTACAATCGCTAATGCGATTAAGGCGATGACTAGAAGACTTAACGTCCAACACAAGCATCTGCAGAAAAAATTTCGCTTCTTGTTACGCACCATAGGAGGAGGCGGAACTGGCTGTTGTATTGGAAGCTGTTGTGTCCTCCCGCGTGCTAGTGATGTTTTAGTCTTGTCGGCCATAGGAGGAGGTGGAACTGGCCGTTGTACTGGAAGCTGTTCTGTCTTTCCACGAGCTGATGATATTTTCGTGTTGTTGGGTTCCATTTGAAGAACAGGATAAACTCTCTGTTGATTATCTCCCATTGCTCTGCTACTTTTTATATTTAGTTAATACTAATTGCACCAACAATATGTATACTCTCTATTTTATAATCAAATTCTTGTTTTAGTGAAGTTTTGTTGTCATGCATGACTTTTACCAACATCTTACCTTCCTCACCTATATTACGTTGAATTAATGAGCGAATTAGAAGTTGTTCAACAGTTAAGGTAATCTTCTAATATTTAATTCGATAAAAACAGAGCAAGAAAGTATTCGCCATTCGGTGTGCTATATTGGTCTAGTTAGGAACTTATGATGGTGACGTTTTGGCAAGTAGTCCAAGATTTAATTATTTTCAGTTCCTCAGATATATTATGGTTAAAGTGAGTTGGATGCCGACCTAGCTCTAGAAAATTAACAAAAAAAAAACCAAAGATTAACAGGGAATAGTTTCTAAGGTTTACATATATGTGTGTATATATATATTTGTATATAAAATATTCACAAAACATGTAGTCTCGAATAATTAATGAATATCTGATAAGTTAGGGCCGGTATCCAAGTACAATTACTTTCCATGTTTTTAGCAATCTATCTATTAATATATAAAAGTTGAAGTTATAGTGCTCTAAGAGTGTCCACATANCCGGTATCCAAGTACAATTACTTTCCATGTTTTTAACAATCTATCTATTAATATATAAAAGTTGAAGCTATAGTGCTCTAAGAGTGTCCACATATGATTGAAATTTTAAAATAATCAAT
>OVBB01000424.1:0-24783 GCA_900406415.1 Isatis lusitanica
ACAGAAAAGAGAGGAGGTGCAGTTAGGCCAGAATCATCTTTCATTGATTTTGAGACGTTCATGTCGGAATGCGACCTGTACGACCTACAATACATGGGTGATTTCCTCTCTTGGAGAGGGGAAAGAGGTAAAGACCTGGTCCACTGCAGACTGGACAGAGCGATGGCAAACAGCTCTTGGGCGGAAGCCTTCCCAAATGCCTGGACAGAGTATCTTGATTTTGAGAGCTCTGATCATCGACTGATTATCTCTTACCTCTCAGGGGCGGGAAAGAAAAAGAAAGGGCTCTTCCGTTTTGATAGGCGTCTCCGGAATAACCCAGAAGTAAAAGAGATTATCAACAAAGTTTGGACAGAGGATCCCACCTGCACAGTAGAACAGCGCATATCAAAATGCCGCCGGGAAATTATAGCTTGGAATAAAGTTCAACAACGAAATAGCAGAAAGCTCCTGGAGGAAACAAGACGTGAGTTGGAAAAGATTATGTCTAGTCCCATTCCGAATACAGCAGCTATCCAGAGATTGAACAAGGAGCTCGCCAGTTTGTATACTGCGGAGGAAAACTTCTGGCGGCAAAGAAGCCGACTGCTATGGCTGAGCCTCGGCGACCGCAACTCTGGCTTCTTCCACGCCACGACAAAGGGTAGAAGAGCTATAAACAACATCTCGATCATTGAGGACAAAGACGGAATAACCCACCATGGAGAGGAAAACATAGCAAAAGTGATCTGTAACTACTACACAGAACTTTTTACCTCGGTCCCGGGAGACAGAGTCGCTATAGTGAACCAAGCACTCACGCCTTTGATCA
The DNA here is from genome assembly GCA_900406415.1 of Isatis lusitanica. Classification (NCBI taxonomy): domain Eukaryota; kingdom Viridiplantae; phylum Streptophyta; class Magnoliopsida; order Brassicales; family Brassicaceae; genus Isatis; species Isatis lusitanica. The sequence goes on from OVBB01000424.1 coordinate 812, forward strand.
CCAATGAGGTAAATGAGAAGCTCATCAGGCTGCCGTCCCCTGAAGAAGTAAAGGAGGCAGTATTTTCGATCCACGCAGATAAGGCACCAGGGCCGGACGGTTTCCCAGCAGCTTTCTTCCACTCAAACTGGCAAACAATTGGACCAGACATAGTCAGAGAAATTCGTGAAATACTCTCTTCAGGCCTGATTCCAAGCTCCATAAACTCTACCCATATTCGACTAATACCAAAGATAAAAAGCCCTAAAACGGTTGCTGACTTCCGACCAATAGCTTTGTGCAACGTCTACTATAAGATTATTTCAAAGCTACTTACAAGAAGACTACAGCCGCTTTTGAACGAGCTAATCTCTGAGAATCAGTCAGCCTTCGTTCCAGGGAGAGCAATTGCCGACAACGTCCTGATAACACACGAGGTGCTCCACTTCCTGAAGACATCAAAAGCAAAGGAGAGATGCTCAATGGCGGTTAAGACGGATATGAGTAAAGCATATGACCGTATAGAGTGGGATTTTATAAGAGCAGTGTTTGAGAGGTTGGGTTTCCACCAGACATGGATTACCTGGGTTATGCAATGTGTATCAACGGTTTCCTTCTCCTTTCTCCTGAATGGCACAGCTTTGGTGAACATCAAGCCAACGAGGGGAATCCGACAGGGGGATCCTCTTTCTCCCTTCATCTTCATTGTCTGCAGCGAAGTACTCTCTGGACTATGCAGGAGAGCACAAGAGAACAATCATCTTAAAGGGATAAAGATCGCAACAAACAGTCCTTACCTGAATCATCTGCTCTTTGCAGATGATATGATGTTCTTCTGTACATCCAGCTCTAGGAACTGCAGCGCTCTCAACAAAATTCTCAAGGACTATGAGACAGCATCGGGACAAATGATAAATTTCCAAAAATCGTCTATCACCTTCTCCAAAAGAACTCAAAGCAGTGTGAAAGAAAGAGTTAAAAGAGACCTAAACATTCACAGCGAAGGGGGCGTGGGTAAGTACCTCGGACTACCTGAGCATTTTGGCCGCAAGAAGAAGGACTTATTCTGTAGTATTGTGGACCGTATCCGCCAAAGAGCAAAGAGTTGGAGCAACCGTTTCCTGTCAAAAGCGGGGAAATTGACCCTCCTCAAATCCGTCTTAACAGCTATGCCGTCCTACTCCATGTCTTGCTTCAAGCTACCACAAAGCCTATGCTCTGCTATTCAGTCGATCTTGACTCAGTTCTGGTGGAACGATAAGATGGATAAGAAAAAGATGTGCTGGATCTCATGGCAGAACCTACAAAAGAGCAAACGGGATGGGGGTTTAGGACTCCGAGACTCTGCGATGTTCAACAATGCGTTACTTGCAAAACTAAGCTGGAGAATCTTATCGGAACCGTCAAGCTTATTCTCACGCATCCTAGCTGGCAAATACTGCTATGAGGAGGAGTTTTTAGCAGTCAAACATACTTTAAAGGGATCACACGGGTGGAGAGGTATCCTAATAGGGAGGGATCTCCTACTTCAAAATCTGGGCTACCTCATTGGAAATGGACAAACGGCAAAGCTCTGGCAGGATCCATGGATGGCTACTTCAACACAACTTGCACCTATAGGACCCCCAACACGAGACACCCGAAATTGGAAGGTCGCGGAACTCATAACAGCAGAGAACACTTGGGATGTGACAAAGATTGCAGAAGTCTGCCCTCATGCTTTAGAGAATATCCAATATATCAGATTACCACGCTCACCGGTGGAGGATCGACTAGCCTGGCTTGGAACGAAATCAGGGACTTACTCTGTTAAAACTGGATACTACTCGGCCCTGAACAAAGCGGAAGAGCTCAATCCCTCTACCAACCAAAACACACAGTTTGACTGGATGAAAGCAGTTTGGAATAAATCAGTTTCCCCAAAACTTCAACTCTTCCTTTGGCAGGCTGCAAGTGGGGCTCTACCAGTGGGAGAAAGGCTAGCATCAAGGGGCATTGGGGGACTTGGAAATTGCGGCTTATGCGGTCAAGTGGAAACAATATCGCACCTCTTTCTACACTGCAGAGCGGCTAAGCAAACCTGGGAGCTGCTTCCTCTACGGGACCCTCTCATGTGTTCTCCGGATGCAACCTTCCATAGCGTGTTGACTGAATCGGCTAATTGGGTTTGCCTCCCACCCGTGGGAATCAACAAAACCTCAATCTTCCCCTGGATATGCTGGAATTTATGGACTGCAAGGAACAGAAGAATCTTCTCGGATAAATCATTCTCACCAAGAGAGGTAGTTTCTAACGCCTTTCGTTCAGCTCAGGAATGGCAGGAAGCTCAAACCCATAACCCGAAAAGCACAAAGAGGACCCAAACTCCCAGACCTAGGAGGGTAGACACGGACATGATCCGTTGCAACACCGACGCAGCCTGGAAACAGGAGACAACAAAGGCGGGTCTAGGATGGCTTTTCCGATCAGCTGAAGGACGCCCATTAGGAGAAGGCACACAGATAGAACGATTCGTCAGATCTCCGCTAATAGCAGAAAGTCTGGCCATTGTAGCAGCACTATCACAAGCTCTGGATCGAGGATTCACAAAGATCCACCTGGAATCGGATTCACAATCTTTGATATCCGCAATCACTGAGCGACACCAAGTCGCAGAAATCTTCGGACCCCTCCGAGATATTGCAACTCTTTCTACTCGTTTCGTCGCAATTTCTTTTTCCTTTGTCTCAAGATCTGAAAACTCGGCAGCTGATTGCCTTGCAAAATCAGCTTTAGCGTCTGTATCTGAACTACCCGGTACCATACCGGTTTAATTTTTAATGCATCTCTTTGACCAAAAAAAAAAAAAAAAAGTATATAGTTATAGCACGATTACTCTGCCATTATAATCCATAAAATATGTATTTACTTTCATCGGAGTGCGACTCAACCGCCCCATCATTAATTTTTGTTTATTAATATTATGTTTTCAGTGTATTATGCACCACAATAGACGATAATACCACATAAATATTTTGATTTGCTTTTTTAAAATGGTTGAATAAAGTCACCATATTTATTTATTTACTCTGTTATTATAGTTGATTTTAATAATCATATTTATTTATTTATTGTGTTTCACCATATATATTTATTTACTTTGTTATTAAATTATTTTTGTTGATTGTAATCACCATATTTATTTACTTATTTATTTACTTATTATGCCTCTTCAGATGATTAAAATCACATATTTATTTACTTACTGTTATAATATCGATGATTTAATCACCATAATTTTATCTTTAAATTTCTGTTTATATCATAATCATTTAATTTTATATCATAATCATTATTAAATTTATGTTTCTATATCCGAACTAGTAAATTAATTTTCTGATATCATATTAAAATTGTTACAAATTTTTATTGCTATTTACTATTTCCAACGGTCATAAGAATAGTTTTAAAAAATGTTTTTTTTTTACTTTCTAACGGTTATTAACGGCTAATGAATAGTATTTTCTAATTTATAAATACACTTATCTTTCATTCATTCACTTCACTCAATGATTTAATCTTCTCTCACATATTTTTTCAAATAAATTTCTTTAGATTTCATTTTATAAAAAAGATGATTCGTTTATTTTTGATTTTATGTACGGTTGTAATTTTTACTTTGATTTATGGTCTCTTCATAGGAGAATTTACTCCGGCAGAGTTTACCATAATCGTTGCATTACTTTTCTATGCATTGTTTTTCCTTGTAATCACTTGTATTATTCATGTAAACAGTTCATCTTAAAACCAAAATAATAATACCGTACTGATAAAATTTGATAATTTCGTTTTAGAAATCCAATGGAAAACATGGAGAAGCTCCAATCTCCGGCTCTAGACATCACTGGTGCTAATTACATTTTTGGACTACCAATGCCGAACATCATTTGGAATCTCAAGGTTTATTGGAAACCATCAAAAAGAAAAATACTTCAATAGCCCAAGAAAAGCCAAAATCGGTGATCTTCCTTGGGAGACACCTTGATGAAAGTATTATATATGACTATGCACACATGATGGATCCGATTAAAGAAATGGTTGGAATTCCCAAAGTTATACATTCTCGAAGAGCCGTATATTCTTCTTGCTGATCGATGATGATTACAATATCTGTAAGGTGGATCTCGAAAGATATGAAAGATCTCCCTCCAAACCGCTGGAACAATTAGGAAATTGTCTAGAAGAAATACGGGGTTAGCTTCTAGAGTCTATTTCTTAGTTCAAGATCCCTCTTACTAATACTAACTGGAATCAAAGAATTAGTAGATCTTTGGAAGTCTCTGAAATATTGTTTCGATGATCAGAAAGATATAACACTTCCACTTGCTTGGAATGAGTGGCAAAGTCTGAGGTTCCAAGACTTCGACAAAGTGTTGAATTACAATTTCTCTGTATTGGGAATTGTGGCCAAACCGAGGTATTGTTGTGAAACCATAACTGAATCTCAAATGCTTGAGAAGACGTACACCTCATTCCACAAAAACCACATCACCCTGCAACAGCAATACATGATGAGGGGATATACCAAATTTTCAGATTAGATTATGGCGCTCTAATAGCAGAAAAGAATAACAAGCTCCTCATAAAGAATCACATGACTCGACCTTCCGGATCCAAAGCATTCCCTGAAACGAACGCATTGAATGTTAAGAAACCGGTGAGAGAAAACAAATCTTTCTAAGGTTGTGGCGGTCAAAACAATCGCGGACGTGGGAGAAACAATTCGTATAACATAAATTATTTCCAATGGAACCGCTCTGAACAAACTTCAGAGGGTAAAAAAATCCAAGGAAGTACCTCCCAGAAGCGAGAGGATACTTGTTTCAGATGGGGTACGAAGGGACATTGGTCCCGGTTATGTTGTACCCTGCGCATCTTTGTGCTCTATATAAAGAATCCGCTAAAAGTAAAGGAAAGGAAGTTAACCTTGTGGAACATTCTGAGGGTACAACATATCTTCATGCATCCGACTGTTACTGTCAAAACCCACCCCTCGGAGATTGATAAGCCGACAATTCTAAATATTTACACAAAAGACTTGACCAATGACCAAACCAGCTTGCCAACTCCCTCCAAGAGCGATTGAGCAAGCTAAAGAGTTGTCCAATAACCAAAACAGCTCGCCAACTCCCTCCAAGAGCGATTTAGCCAGCTGAAGACTTGTCTAAGGACCAGAAAACTTGTCTCTAGACCATGTAACTCACTACCAGCTCACTAATTCCACCTTAAAGAAAGATTGGGTGAGCAGAACATCAATCCAAGCAACAATCACACCGTTCACAAGACACCTTTCATGTGCGTACGGTTCATGAAACACTATTCACACGTGTACTGTTCACACATGACTTGTTTCACCGAATACTGTTTACGCGCGTACTGTACATAGATCACTATTCATGAAAGTTGGGCCTCAAGTCAAGCCCAAGATAATCAAATTCATTAATTATCAGAGTTACCAACGTCCCACATCGGAAGTAGCTCTCCTCAACATCTCAAGTCTATTAGTATATATATGATAGCTTGTATTAGGTTAAAGCCATCTCATCTGATTTTTGTATTGTAAGACATTAAGCTTTTACGAAAATTCTTGTACTTTGGAAAAAAGAACAATAATTAAATAAACTTTCGATTTTGGTCCTTGAGTTCTTATAAAATAGGATTTTCGAGCCCCCGCTTCTTATAAGTTTTGATTCTGTGAGTTTTGGCTCTCACAGTTTGGCGCCGTCTATGGGGACGAGAAATATTCTAGACTTTAAGGACAAGAGGACACTAGAAATAAAAGTGATGGCCACAAACAACCCGACGAATGGCGGAATCACCCAACTGATCGGAGCAACTGGAGCAGAAGAAGATACAACATCAATAGCTGAGCTGAAGACCATGCTGGCCGCATTCATGGAAAAGCAAGCCCAACAAAACAAGAAGGTGGGCGAGGAACTGGCGGCAATCCGAGACGAGAACCGATCTAGGAGCATCCTGCCAAGAGGAGACTTGGGGAGAAGCCGCCAGATCATTGAAGGACGACGTCTCCGGTCCTCGCTGCAAACGGCCATGCCAGGAGGGCAAAACACGAGCGAACAAATCCTAGTCAGGACGAGTGTGGACCCATCCGGGCTGATATCACTGCAACAAAAGAGCATCCCAAGGCAAACGACCGAACAACTAGCTTCGGTGGTGACCGATGACGAAAGCGGAAGAACCACCGCAAACGAAGCTGGCCAAGACGAGGACGAGACATACGAAAAAGAAAGAGACCTCACCGAGGACGAAGAAAACATGCTCTTGGTCGAACAACAAGCACTAGCCGAACAACAAGAAAAGGCGGAAAGGGTAGGCCGAGCAACTCAGCCCGCTAGCCGGAGAAGCGAGATGGATGAACTTCGTGCCCGACCAGACCTCATGACAAGCCAGATGAGAGAAGTAAGATCGCAAGTCCATAAAGCAATCAGCACAGCTCCCGAGATCGATCAAGTATCTTGGAAGAGACCCTGAAGACCCCTTTCACCTCGAAGATCACAATCGTTAGAGTCTCCGATCCTGGCAAGATTCGAATCCCTTTCTATGACGGGGAGACAGACACGAAAGCCCACATTACAGCCTTCCATATCGCGATGGACCGGACCAGGTTCAAGCCCAAGGAGAAAGACGCCAGATTCTGCCTCCTATTCGTCCAACACTTGAAGGGAACGGCCCTGTCATAGTTCTCGCTCCTGGACACAATCTCGATCGATGACTTGGAACAACTGTCTCCGGCCTTCCTGAAACATTACTCATTGTTCATAAGCCGCTCAACATCCGATGCGGACCTCTACTCCCTATCCCAAGGACCAGAAGAAACCCTCTACGACTTAATCAAAAAATACAAGACAATAGTATCGAAGATAGACGGTTTAAATGACAATGCTGCAATAGACGCCTTAGGGAAGTCCCTGTGGTACGACTCCTGTTATCGAGAAGAAATCACCGAAGAATCCCCTAGTGACCATTCCAGATTCGCTGCACCGCACCTCAAATTTCGTAATCCATGAAGAAGAGTTGAAGGTCTTGACAAAAAAGCATCAACCACCAGAGCCGAAGATTCAATGCCCGACCCAACCTTCCAATAGTCCAAGTGAAAGACGAAGTGGGCATAGTAGGGGTTATATTGACCACGACGGGACGAATGTTGAAGGAGCACATAATTACCAAGTGAACACAGAGAAATCGCCAAAACAGCAAAGGAGATAAGTCGGAGATGTCACAGTACCAAACAAAAAAAAGGAACTACGGGTGACTTGATCCATTTTCACAAAGGGTACGTAGGCAGCTCGCTTAAAAAACGTGTTCAGTTGCCCCTCTCCATACAAAAGGGGGGGGGGGGGGGGGGGGGGGGGGGGTGGGGGGAGGGGGGGGGGGGGGGGGGGGGGGGGGGGGGGGGAGTGGGTCTGTGTATATCTATACTCTCGAAAAGAGTCCAAGGAATATCGAATCTTCCAGAAAACGTTGGAGGGATGAACACTGTGACTTAGCATCTCACAACCCATCCAAACTCGAACGACTTCCCGAAGATGCCAACCAGGACTTAGAATCTGGATGAACACTGAGACTTAGCATCTCACAATCCATTTGGATAAACAGATAATCCTCCCAAGCAAACGAAGAAATGTTTTGGGAAAAATACAAAGGATGAACAGTGGGACTTAGCATCTCAGAAACCATCCTGATAAACGAGCGAAGAAAAATACAGAGTACGGATAAACACCAGGACTTAGCATCTCACAGTCCGTCCAGAATCGTTCGCCCAATGATCGATCCGGACAAGAGTCTGCAATTCTGGGTTTCTTCTTAAAGAACGACAGAGTCAAGAACTTCATATGAAAATCGAGACTTAGTATCTTGAAACCCATCCGAATCCTTCACTCAAGTTTCTTCTTAAACACCGGGACTTAGCATCTCCAGAAACACAGATTGAAACAGAAATCTCTGATGGACATTGAGACTTAGTATCTCACAACTCATGTGGAAATTGAGCAATCCTTCCAACATAGAAAAAACCCAAGAAACTCCGGATGAAAATCGAGACTCAGCATCTCGCAGCCCATCCGGAACCTCCTATAAAATCCTCTCAACACAAGAGGAACTCTGGATCGAAATCGAGACTTAGTATCTCACAGCCCGTCCAGAACTGTCTAACCGACAACTCAAACTCCTGCAACTCATTCAAATCTTCCAACAAATTCGCTTGTTGCTGGTCATACCAAGACATTCACATCTCAACCATTGTTCTTTCAACATCCCACAGCAGATAAATTTAGCGCGCTATACAAATTTTTGGACTAATATCTGAACGGCGTAACCTGATTGGGAATGCGGGAAGCATCAAGACGATATTCTGTTTAGTTTATCTTCAGGAGAGTTTCTTATAGGCAAATAGTGCAAGGCGTAAACCGTGAAATAAACTCGCAAAACCCAGTTGACGCCATAAAAGAAAGCTGGTCTAAGAACACAGTATGAAACCAGCTCTGATGCGAGATCTTAAACGCGTTCCGTCGAAAGAGGGAGTCAAACAAACTTAGTACCCGGCGACACCAAAAAACAAGAATCAAACCCATAAAGTATCTGCGACGATACACTGGTCCTGAAGATTGGAGTGCCCGAAAAATCATTCTCATCATGGCATTCAAAACTAAAGTCAACAAAACGTTCGAGAAATATAACAGAGGTCTAAACGATCCAAATCAAAGACGCAACAATACAAATTACAAGTAATACCTTAAGCAGAATCACTAAAACAATCACGGAGGGGAATAAAGCTAGTGCCGACAGTGTCCGCCACTACAACACTTGCAGCCTCGCCTTCCAAAGGATATCCACTTGGACTTCATCTTATCAACGAACTATTATAGTGCACCAAGTACTCAAAGACGGACCTTGGATTCAAGAAACTTCAGGGTCATCTCTTGGCATACATCTTAACATTCTCGTTCATCAATCCTGATAAGAACTTTACTTAAAACTCTTCACTTCTGCATGCGAAAGTTACGAGCTGGGGGGCTAACTGTTGGTTTCAAAACCCACCTCTCGGAGATTGATGAGCTGATAATTCTAAATATTTACACAAAAGACTTGTCCAATGACCAAACCAGCTCGCCAACTCCCTCCGAGAGAGATTGAGCGAGCTAAAGACTTGTCCAATGACCAAACCAGCTCACCAACTCCCTCTGAGAGCGATTGAGCCAACTGAAGACTTGTCCAAGGACCCAAAAAATTGTCTCTAAACCATCATAACTCATTACCAGGTCACCAATTCCTCCTTAAAGAAACATTTGGTGAGTAGAACATCAATCCAAGCAACAATCACACTGTTCACAAGACACTGTTTACGTGTGTACTGTTCATGAAACATTGTTCGCGTATGTACTGTTCACGAAACACTGTTCACGCGTGTACTTTTCACGAAACAATGTTCATGCGGGTACTGTTCACACAGATACTGTTCATTCGGGTACTGTTCACGGATCACTATTCATAAAAGTTGACCTCAAGCAAAGCTCAAGATAATCAAATTCATTAAATTACTAGAGTTACCAACATCCCACATCGGAAGTAGTTTTCCTCAGCATCTCAAGTCTTCTAGTATATATATGACAGATTGTACTAGGTTAAAGCCATCTCATTCTGAGTACTTAGGATTTTTGTATTATAAGACATTAAGTTTTTACGAAAATCCTTGTACTTTGTAAAAAAGATCATTAATAAAATAAACTTTTGATTTCGGTCATTGAGTTCTTATAAAATAGGATTTTCGAGCCCCCACTTATTATAAGTTTTGATTGTGTGAGTTTTGGCTCTCACAACGACTTCGCAAATGATTTCGATGAGACCGCCATTACTGAAGACTAAAATCTCTATCATGTGACTCTTGAAAACTCCCAAGATTGTGCCATAAATAATTAATGATTATGTGAAATATTAATGTATAATTATTGTGTGATGTTTAATTAGTATTGTATAATCATTTTGTATTCTAATTTTCAAGTTTTAATGTATAATTATTATGTGAATTGTTTCACTAATAAACTTATCTTATAAATTGTTTTATTAATATCAGAAATGGATTGCAATATGAATGGATCAACATCCAAGCTGAATACTGAAGATATATGTATACCAGATAGTGGAACAACGCACACTATTCTAAAATATTTTTCTAATTAAAAACCAACAAAGGCTATTGTCAAAACAATCTCAGGTCCTGCAGGCTTGATTGAAGGGATTGGTAACACAAATTTTGAATTACCTAATGGGACAAAGTTCTCAATCAATAATGCATTATTTTCTCCAAATTCTAAATGGAATTTGTTGAACTTTGAAGACATATATCTTCACAAATATGATACTCAGTCTGTAGTTGAGGATGGATAGAAGCTTATGTATATAACTTCTGATAGCTCTAGCCAGATGCATATATTGGAAAATTTTTATAAACTTCCTTCTGATTTGCATCATACTTATATCGATGTAATCGAATATAATATTATGGTCAAAAGAAACCCAGAAGATTTCACATTATGACATGATCACCTCGGCTACCCATGCACCATAATGATTCGTAAAATTATAAAAAGCTCACATGGTCATTCACTAAAAATCCAGAAGATTTATCAGGGAAATAAAATGATATGTGCTGCATGTTCTCTTGGAAATTGATCATAAGGCCATCATCGACAAAAATTGATAAAGAAATACCAAAGCTTCTTGAAAGAATTCAAGGTGATATTTGTGGACCAGTACACCCACCATGTGGACAATTTCACTATTTTATGGTATTAATTGGCGCTTCGAGTAGATGGTCACACGTTTGTCTGTTATTGTCTTGAAATGTGGCATTTACGAGATTTCTGACTTAGACAATCACACTACGAGCTAAGTTTCATGATTATACCATTAAAAGAGTTAGATTGACAACACTGGTGAATTCACATCCCAGACATTCAATGATTATTGTATGGTAACGGGAATTGAAGTTGAACATTCTGTAGCTCATCTTCACATCTGCAATTAATTGCAAGACCGTTGATCATGAGATCAAAACCTCTATATGGGGAAATTATATTTTGCATGCAGAAGCACTGATTCGGATAAGAACAAGTACATACCACAAGTATTCATCTCTCCAATTAGCATTCGATAGAGAACCAAATATTTCTCATCTAAGAATTTTTTGTTGTGCGGTATATGTGCCTGTAGCACCACCACAACATACAAAGATGGGACCACAGAGAATGTTAGGAATATATATTGGTTGTAATTCTCCATCAACTATAAGATATCTAGAACCACAGACCAGTGATGTCTATACGGCATGCTTTGCCGATTGTCATTTTGATGAGAAAATATTCCCAGTCATAGGGGGGGGAAAACAAACAATAGGCAAGGATATCAAGTGGAGTGTACCATCATTACTACACCTTGATCCTCCTACTAAAGAGTCAGAACTATAAGTTCGACGTATTATGCATTTACGAAGTATAGAAAATCAGCTTCCCAATGCATTTGTAGATACCAAGGCAGTAACTAGATCTCATATACTAGTTGAAAATACTCCTGCTCGCATTAAAATACCACAAGAACGTGGAAAAACAGATAATACACGTGAGTCTAAAACACGCCAAAAGCGTCGCAGACCCGTCGGTTCTAAGAATAAGAATCCTATTAAACAAAAGGAAGTTGAAATATTTGAAAAACCCAAAGTAACAGAAAGTACTATGTAAGAAGTAAATCATGAGACTCATGATAATGTAAAGCTTCAAGAGCCAGAGGAAAATCATGAGATCTCCATCAACTACATCCATAATATAGGAGGATATGGAATAGAAAAGTAATGGATGATCTCGATGATGTCTTCTCATATCTTTTGTCATAAGATATAAATGGGATAAACGAAGATCCAGAACCAAAATCTGTTTATGAATGTCAAAAAGGCATGACTGGATAAAATGAAAAGATGCAATACAAGCCGAACTTGATTCGCTTAATAAACAAGAAGTGTTTGGACCTATTGTACTCACACCTGAGGATGTGAGACTAGTTTGATAGAAATGGATTTTCGTTCAGAAACAAAATGAGAAATGTGAGATCATGAGATATATAGGTCGTCTTGTGGCCTAAAGCTTTTCACAAAGACCTGGAATAGACTACGAGGAAACATATTTGCCAGTTATGGATACCATCACATTTATATTCTCAATGAGTCTAATGGCTGATAAAGATCTAGAAATGCGCCTTATGGATGTCGTTACGGCATACTCATATGGATCATTAGATACTGATATCTACATGAGAGTTCCTGATAGTTTTAAGATGTCAAAAGCATTAAGTTATAAACCAAAAGAAGTATGTGCAATAAAATTGCAAAGATCATTGTATGGGCTAAAGCAATTGACGTATGTGGTACAGTCGACTCAGTGAGCATTTAACAAAAAGAAGATATGTAAATGATCTTATATGCCCATGTGTTTTCATCAAGAAAATAGAATCTGGATTTGTGATAATGTAGTATATGTTGATGATCTAAATATAAATGGAACTCATGAAGACATAAAGCATCAGACTATTTGAAAGGAGAATATAAGATGAAAGATCTCGCATATAAAAAATATTTTCTTGGTCTACAAATTGAACATTCTCAAAATGGTATATTTGTGCACCAATGCACATATACAAAAAGAGTGTTAAAACGCTTAAACATGGATAAAGCAACTCCTCTAAGCACTCATATGATCGTTAGATCACTTAATGTCGAAAGTGTTCCATTTAGACCACATGAGAAAAATGAAGAAATACTTGATCCCGAAGTACCATATTCAAATGCAATCAGAGCACTCATGCATCCTGTCTAAATAGGGCATAAAACACTTACCAAGAAAAAAAAAACTAATTCGGAGTTTAATATAGACAATTATATCCCATTCATTTCATAGCGATATTTATATATATAATTTTTTAATACTTCACACCTACCAACATTGTCATTCCCTTTATATAAAATCTCATCTTCTTCTTTTTTAAGGCAATTAAGTTAACCAGTTTAACAAAGTTGCTGCATCCTAATTTCATGCGTAGGATTTTTCTGGCACTAGTAATGGGAAATAAAATAAAAATGATAAATGTTATAGAGTTTTTCTATATTTTTCTTTTCTCCGCAAGGAAACTAAATTTCCTTAAACTTATATGTATATTTCTTATATTTTTTATCAAACCATAAATTAATATGCATATATATGTAAATAACCCTTTCTTTCCAAAACCACCTCCTCTTAACGAAAAAACCACTGCCATTCGCTTTTTCTCTCAACCTCTTCGATTATCAAACTACTACCAATTATGGCTCAGCCAAAAAAAAAATAATAATAATATAATGATCATAGGTTCATAAATATCTTCGTTGGAAGTTTAGCATGGAGAATGATAACAGATGGTTTGAGAAGATTTTTGCAACAATTTGGAGAGGTTCTTGATGCTAGTGTTGTCAGCGAGAATTTTCTAGGAGAAACACCAAATTCAAAGGCTATGGCTTTGTAAGTACCGCTTCTTCTTCTTTTTTTTCTTTACTTTACTTTTGATGCATATATTAATCTTTGTGTCTTAGTGTTTATTATTGTAAAGCTTGATATATATAAATAAACAGTTTCGTTTTGTATCTTGGGAATTGTGATTGTCGTAAAACTTGTAAGCTGAGGCAAGTTGGAAGAGATTGTTTTTCAATTGTTTCTTGTGAATTTTCAATTTCATCATACATGTTATGTTTGTTCGAATTGGTAAACAGAACATTCCTTCCGTTTGTTTTGTAATTGGACTTTTAGGTTTAAGTTAACCAAACGATCATTCCGTTTGTTTGTTTTGCAATTGGGCATTTTATTTTAGTTTTATTTACAACAATATGTCCACCTTCTCATATGTCGTTTTATCATTTGGCTTTAAAATATCATGATTCCATCATTATGTGATATAGTATAAATCGATTGAATTATATTTTTTTTGCCGAATTTTGTTCCAAGTTACTTTTACTAATGAATGTGCCCGCAGAACTTGTGAATTCCGTATCCGAGTTATCGATAAAAGACAAACCAACATCAATCTTGCTCACATTGGTGCAAAAAATAACACTAACCAAAACTATTAAAAATAATATTTCTCAGTTTTAAAGTTACCTTCTTTTTTCTTATGATTTCCCTTGTAATTTTTTCATGATCTTTTAAAATTGTAGGTTTACTACATCAGATGGGACCATGGCATCAGTAACAAACCGATTTAATCTTTACATTAATTTTTAGTTTCTTTTTTTGTTATGAAACAAAACTTTCTACAAATACCCTCTTAACCTTCGTAAACATATAAATTGCAAGTTTGTTTAACCAAGTGGCATCGCATCAGTATAACCTAATTTCTACAAATTCATATTTTCCTCGAGTCAACTGGTATATTCTACACAAAGTTGCTTGGAACTAAAGTTAAAACATCTTAGTTGGCTATGATGGATATAACTAACTCTATATTTTTGAGTTATTAATTATTTTTGTTCAATTGGTTTTTTTTAATCATTTAGAATATTTTATTGGTATTTGGCAGATCTCCCACCATGTTTCAACAAACGCATATTGGATGCAACATAATCGGCATCAAATGAGGAGTTCACCATCCGTCCGTGTTTTAGAGCCGCCGAAAGGACCAATAATTGAAGTCATCTCTGATATCATCGAAGAAGCAGTCTCATTGTATCATTGCAAGGATATCATTGTGTGCTTAAGTGTTTTTGATGCCCGTACAAATCATCTTCACCAGAAATTGCAATAACCCGGAGTCGAACTGAAGGTCATCATCATCACCACAAATATCAACCCGAAATTTGTGGGAAGTATATTTGTTCACTAACTCTAAATATAATGAAAGAGACATTTATTTAAGGAATCTACAAACTCAGCACTCACTCCCTTTCACGATTTGTAGGTCCACTTTTTCACACTGCTACAGCCAACACACACTTTTATAATTATAAATCTTGTGAATAATAATAACGCATTTTAAATTATAAATCACATTAACTCGAAATAAATGTTGAGATGTCAACTTTGTAGAGACCACTTGCTGAGGCTGCTGAAGGAAAAGTGAGTTCATTCTCTTTTATATATATATATCTCACTATGCTCATATAATTACATATAGTATTTTCTTATTTATTTCAACTATATACAATTATACACGTATTATTTAACTGTTTAAATAGAAAGAACTACATATGTACAACAATTATAAAAATACATAAATGTATTTACCCTAAAATTAAAAGGTTTATCTTTTTAAGTTGTAGAAAGTATATTTTTTTGTTGCTTTTATTGAAGGAAACGGTTCTTTTATCACTGTTACAATTGATTAATGCATACCACTAGATAAACTAACGACAAAGAATCATACCCTGATAACTTTGACTATCATTATCAGAACTGTCAAATTTTGGGGATTATTTTCTCCATATGACAAGTACAAAATAGATGCGGCTGATTTTAAATACAACTTATAAAGGTATTAGCATATGTGATATTAAATGCTATAGATACAAATATATTTAACCATACAAAATTTTAATAAATACAAAGAATATCTTAACAAACATACTTTCTAAATAGGGCACAAAACACTAACAAAAAAAAAACTAATTTGGAGTTTAATGTAGACAATTATTTGCTAGTCATTTCATAGTTATATTTATATAAAAAAAATTTAATACTTCACACCCACTAACATTGTCATTCTCTTCATATGAAAACTCTTTTTTTTTTGCAATTAAGTTAACCAATTTAACCAAGTGGTTGCATCATATGGTCATGCGAAGAAAATAGCCTTCTGCTGGCACTAGTCTTGGGAAAAGTAAACTAAAAATGATAAATTTATTGAGCTTTTCTATATTTTTTTTTTCCGCAAGGAAACTAAATTTCCATAAACATATATGTATATTTTTTTTTTATCAAACCATAAATTAATATGCATATATATGTAAATAACTCTTTTTCCGAAACCACCTCCTCTTAACGAAAAAACCACTGCCATTCGCTTTCTCTCTCAACCTCTTCGATCATCAAGCTACTACTAATTATGGCTTAGCCAAAAAATAATAATAGTAATAATAACAATGATCATAGGTACACGAATATCTTTGTTGGAAGTTTAGCATGGAGAATGATAACAGATGGTTTGAGAAGATTTTTCCAACAATTTGGAGAGGTTCTTGATGCTAGTGTTGTTAGCTAGAATTTTCCAGGAGGAACACCAAATTCAAAAGGCTATAGCTTTGTAAGTACTGCTTCTTCTTCTTTTTATTACTTTTAATGCATATATTAATCTTTGTTTCTTAGTGTTTATTATTGTAAAGCTTGATATATATAAATAAACAGTTTTTTTTTATATCTTGGGAATTGTGATTATTGTAAAACTTCTAAGCTGAGACAAGTTGGAAGAGGTTCTTTTTCAATTGTTTCTTGTGAATTTGCAATTTCATCATACATGTTATCTTAGCTCGAATTGGTAAAACATAACGTTCCTTCCGTTTGTTTTATAATTGGACTTTTAGGTTTGATCTCCCACCATGTTTTAATAAACGCATATTGGATGCAATATCATTCATTCACACATATTACATTTTATGTAATAGCCATAAAATCTTTAAAAGATTACACATTAAATATTTGGCGCATGTACGTAGAATATATGGTTTTCGTTTAGTTTACATGGTAGTGAGCTACTTACATTGATAGTAGATATGAGAGCTTGTAGATTTATCCCAAAAATTACTTTTCACCTATCAAAATTTTCTTTTACTTTGAATATTTAAAAGCACAAATTTCATAGATATTTGGGTCCATGTGTCTTTTCTTATTTAATAATTAATAAACTCTCAAAGCTCAATATATATATATATATATATATATCCTGGCTTGTGTATTTATGATGCTTCTAACTGAGTAGAAAATCTAATCTAAAATACTTACAATGCGGGTGTTGAAAAAAAAAATTCAACTATTGAATTACTACAATAAATAGTTGAAAATGATGTTAAATCTTATGTGGATTAGTTTTTGTTGAATTTGTTAAAACTAGTTGAATCGTAAAAAGAAAAAGAGAAAGAATATCATGTGGCGTATTATCATTATGTGTTGAGATTTTTCACTTTGATTTTATATCCTATTATTTGAAATCAATTATCTCATAGTAAATTAATTTATCATTTTACTTTTTATACAAAAATTCATCTATTTTTATATTACATAAGAAAAGACTTAATTCATTTGATTTGGACACTGAAAGAAAATTAAAATTTTAAAAACATAAAATATGGTGTAGATAGGGTGTTGATTTTACTTCATAAAACCATTGTAGAGTAAAAGAACTAAATGAGTATTGAATTATTAGGTGGAAGAAAGAAGAAATAATGTAAGTAAAATGTAAAAAATATGATGTTGAAAGCTGAAACCATTGTACACATTTTTATAAGTCTCACCACAATCATCTATATTAGAAGGAGTCTCCATTTTTCTGCCAAAGTTTTTAAAATTTCCTATATCTAATATTAATCCTTACTTCTTTAATTTATCACTGCTATAGGCAAGTTTGTCAAAATATTAACTTACGTTTAGTCTGACATTAAAATCTCAGGTTTCTTTACTTTTTTCATTTTTTGTTTATAAATTGTTAAACTGATAACCATTTACATTAAGATTCGAGTGATGATATCATGAGTTCTCTCTGGTTCAGTGTTAATCATCATAACTCAAATAACGAGTTTGAGTTACTCATGTTTGTCCATGGATGTATTATCTTACACTTATTTCATTATTTATGATTATTTTTATCAATTATATTAAGGGATGTGTTTGTGTTAGTTAATTGAGTTTTCCAAATAAGTGGATGGAGAGATACTTTATAAAAAAGACATCAATTTGGTATGGCATAAAAAATTTATTAGGAATATCAATTAACTCGCCATGTTGTACAACGTTACTCTCTATTATAGATTCATCAAAACTCTGTCATAATTTTATATAAAGAGGATGATTGGAAAGACACTAAGATGATGTAATCCAAATTTGTTTGATAAGCATGATAATTGGCAAACATATAATGTTTCAGAATATATTTTTTGTTTGTTTGTTTATGTTATTATTTGTTTAAAAGATAACATATGAAAGTAATGAAGGATTGAATTTTTTTGTGAATAATTTTTTTTCTGTTTAGAAAAAGCTTGGTAGATTATATATTTATGTGGATCATACCGATAACTTTTATAATAAATAAGAATGTGATATCACTTTGTTTCAATACTATACTTTTTTTAAGTAGGGTGTTTTGGTGAAAAATTAGTATCATATACAATTGAATGTTTTAATTGGTGTATCAAAAAAATTATTACTGCAATGACTATATATCTTTTCATAGCCATAATTTTTAGTTGATAAATGATATTTTTAAGAACTTATAAATACATAGCAAAACCAAATAATATAACAAATAAACATATAAATTCTCCACTATTGCAATTATATTGTTAGTTCATTTGTAACTAAATAGTGAAGTAGGTAAAATTCAGTTTGATATGTTTTGTTTGTTGCTTTATGAATCTAGTTTCATGACAAATATCAAATGTCTGTTGTACATTGATTTGTTGAGAAAATTGAAATAGTGAAATAAAGACATATTAGAGTGTTTATATGGAAAAATATCATTTTATCTGTAAAATCTGCTATTGGTAAGTTATATAAAAAATATGGACTGAATATGAAAAATGTGAAACGACAAAATTATGATCAAACAATTATAATGAAAAGTGAGTTAGAACTTAACTTTTTATATTACTAGCTTCATCACTACTTTTGTATCTCAGCATTTTTAAACTTAACTTGCATTCCATAAACAAACCATCAATATCATATTTCAGATATTAGAAACATGTTTCTCTGAATGATTTTTTTTAACTCTTTCTTTAATTTTTATTTGTATCCATAAATCAAAATCAACACAATAATACATTAAGTGTCTCTCTTCTGATGTTGACACCTCAGCGATTTCATGCTTTCTAGAGCTGGCATGTCAATAAATAAAAAATAAACTATCACATCCAATCAAAACATTTATTTTGTACATGTTAATCACATTACCTAAAAATATAAGCCATCTTGCATAAAATTAGAAATCCAGTATCGGTGCTTCACAAATCTAGCTCTCCCTCGCCATTGAAAGTGTATATTTTAAAAATAAGATGAGACTGTCTTTGGTGGATATATCGAAGGATGCTAAGTAGGATTTGCTGCCTTTCGCAGAGAAATTGAAGGATGTCGTGTGGGATTTTGCAGATTTGAGACATCAAAGGATACCGAGGGGAATTTGTCAGATTTCAGACATCGAAGGATGCCGAGTGGGTTTGCCTTATTTGCTGACGACGATGTGTTAAATTATTCTTATAACTTGAACCCCATGATATTGATCATCTAGATCAATCACATAATAGAATCTTAAAGAGAATTAAAGGAATACCTCCATTCATTATAGAAGTGAAGCCTCCTTGATGGTTTGTAGACTTGAAAGAATGAAACTCTTAGATTTTTAGATAGGAAACAAGGTTTCTTTCCCCTTTCCTATAAATCTTTTGTTTTAGTGTTGTTTCTTCATTGATGATATGAGATGAAGCAAAACATCTATTTATAGGAGGGGATTAGTCTTCATGAAGGCTTTTGCCATTAATTCAATCTCAACCATCCATCATAGTAGGAGATACACGCATTAGGGACAAGTGTGAGGGCGAGTGTTCTAGCATTGGGTCCTTTGCCTCCAAATTATTAACATTAGTCATAAAGTTATGATCTTATGACATATTGTTTACCACTTGTCCTCTTATGTTCATAAATACTTGTCCTCTAAACTCATTAGAAATTTAACTCTTTGATCGCCAATTTTATTGATTGCCAAATGTCCATGAAAAATATAAAAATTCCATTAGAAAACAACTAACTATAAGACATCATTCATGGGTAAGAAACAATTATTTTCTTACACGATGTAGCAAATCTTCTTACATAAGGAGAGAGGAAAGTACCTGACAGTCTTCTTGGCGAAGAAATGGAAACCGAGAGGCTCAGACACGACGCCCGTGCGGAAAAAATATGTTGCTCGTAGGTTCAGACTTTCCATACCATCTTCTCTCAATTACAAATCCCTAGCTCAATTGAAGACTAGTGTTTCTAACACACTCCCAAATAGCCTAAACGTATACTGTTTAGACTAGGGGTTTTCCAGATGTTTGATATACGTTTTTTTGGTGTTTGTATATGGAATGCGACACATATGCCATGATCAAGTGAGAAATCTGGTGGGATTGATGGATTGCTTCTGTTTCAGTGAGGTCAGTTGAACTAATAAGGAATTGTGATATAGTCATTTCTATTTTTCTTGATTGCAACATTTATTTATACTTTCTGTTTTTTTTTCAGTCATGTCTTATTGCATACATGGTCCAAAATTTAGTCGATGTTAAGCTTGATTTTGGTACCTCTTACATCTACAATGATGTTACTCGTGCTCTTACAACAAAACATATATGCCTGAAAATGCATTATCTTAGCTTTCTGAAGCTGAAAACGTCAGGAAGCTAAGTGTATAAAGGAAGCAACGAACATAACAAGACACGAGGGAATTCAGTTATCCACAGCAACTATTTTCGAAATGATAGACTTATAGAACAAGTCTATGCCTTTGTGGAGATCGCAAGATGATCTTACCTTTATGGTTTTAGGCTTAGCCATCAACACTCGGAAGTGCAAGATTGAAAGACCGTTTAGCTTTGAAGTTTTACAAAACCATAAATTTAGAAGTGAGTGTTCGTTCTGTTATTCAAAAAAGTTGGGTGCGATCATTAGGGTGGGGCATTAATTTTAGCTAAGACTAGAAATTAGTTGACAAGTGTAGGTTTTGAATTTCTTAATTATTGTAAAGTTAATTCAGAAGATTTACAATGATTACAATCTTTCAAAATTTATGATAAATCAAACAATCACTAAGATTCTTTTGTATGCCTCTGTGTAATGTTAAATATCAATATGAATATATTTAATAACTATTAGCCATTTTTTCAAGTGAAAATTTCGAATCACATACTTTCCTTCACGAAAGAATTATTAACAAGCTTCTTCATGTATCTAAACTAGATCAATGAATTCATCGTCTAATCTTCATAACCCTATTTGGAGGACAAGTCATCTATGAATAAAAACTAAATACGTGGAACCTGAAAGCACGAGACCAAAAAAAGAATAGGAAAATTTTAAATAGTGGAATAATTAAGTAGGAATTATGGTCTCCAAGCAATGAAGTCCGTCAAGCTCAGGCGCAAAATCTTAAGCAAAGAGGAACTGAAATTTTCTGAAGCAAAAAGGAAAATATAGAAGAAATTAAAATAAAATTGTATCTCTAAAAAAAAGAAATTTAAATTAGGGCAATTCTAAAAAATAGCACACTTTCATGTTTTTGTGACAAAAATAGCACACTAGAGGTAAAATGACAAAATAACATTTATTAAAGAGGAAAATACTATTATACATTTACTTGAGAAACATTGCCTTAGCTGTCACAGTTTGTCCCATGAGCAAAGGGAATGTCCAATGAACTCCATGCAAAACAGGGCCAAGAGCGAGTATCATGTGAAGGAGACTCGACATAGAGAGAGCTCCCATCGAACTCACCCTTACTGTCGTGAGATGCGCTCGCTGTAACAACACCCTGTATCACAGCAAGAGCATAGGGAGAGGCGGGATAGGCAGTACCTGCGCACCAGAAGATCCCGTCGACGCCAGGATAGAGACGAGAGACATATCCCCCAAAGCAGAGAGATCATACCTGCAATGAGTTAACCGGGATACCCTAACAACAAGCGAGAGAATACTCAAAGGGATCATCCTTTTTCTACACAACAAGAGACCCACCGTATAGAACAGGGGAACGATCAGGAACGAACATAAATAACCCCATCAGGACAGAAATCCAGAAACAAATCCATGGAGAGCTTTTTCCGAACCCCCATTGACAAAGTGTGGAGACCAAAACCTAAAAGCCACAATATTGAGCAGGAGTTGAATGTTGAGGATCGCCTCCCTATAGAGAGAAATCTGGCTATTAATGACTATCCAGAGCAAACTCCTGCAGAGGAAGGAACGTAAGATGAGGATGAGTTTGCAGCGACCAGAAGGTATCTCAACCACCCGGATGAAAACGAAAGTAGAGCAAGACGCGCCAGGGTACTTCATGGAGACGTCCTGGCTCACAAAACCGAAGGAGAAGCTATCTATCTGGAGAACGAAAGAACACCTCATATACAACTCCCTTCTAAGGAAACCATCTTGGAAGAATTGAGAAATCTCACTTTTCAATATGTTAATGTAACGGATCCTGTTGAGTGCGAAGCCAGAAAGAAAAGAGTAATGGACCACGAGGAAGACCATTTGATAGAAGCTACTGCAACAAACATCCTCAAAGCTATGTCTGCTCAGATTCAGAAAGCTTCTGGGGATCTCCCTTGCACCGGTACTTTTCCAGAGCCCAGAGTGGAAAACTTCACTGCTCAAAACCTCGCCCCCACAAACCTGGGGTTCCAACCCAGCTTTAAACCGAACAATGAGGAAGCGAGTATAGAAACCCTCCCTCATCATAACACCGATGAAGCATCTCAGAAAATCTCAGCCACAAACAGGCCCGCAAGACAAGAACCACGAGACAACATTAAGAGAGACAGACCCCCGACAAAGAAGAGGACCAGAGGGAGAACAGGGGCTAGTCCACAAATTCTTGGTACAAGATGCAGAAGGAGAAACCTTGTGCTGGCACATAACTCCCCAAGGCGAGCTCACACAGACAAGCGGACTAACACCAGCAGCTCCAACTCACGAGTCGGTCAATCTAATATTCCCGCATCTGAAGACTCAACTCCCAGAGGAACACTGCCCTCCACTGTCGTCCATGCAGCACATGTACCAGCATCAGATCAAATTCAGCACAACTCTGAGGGCTCCAATCAAAGACTGCAAGATTTTCACAACAATCTAGGCGCTATTCCTTAGACTTTATTTCATGGAATTGTTGTGGATGGGAAAGTACCATAAAAATTCAGAGATTAAGAGAGCTCAGACTCAAATACTTCCCAGATGTTCTCTTCTTAATGGAAACAAAGAATTCCTCTTCATTTGTCTTAGATACTTGCGAATGGATGGGCTATAAGAACTATGCTTTCGTTGAACCCCATTACCCTGGAGGAGGCGGATTAGCTCTATTATGGAAGGACGAATTTACGCTTACTGTCCTTGAACAGAGCCAAAACTTCATAGATACCAAGTTACAACTCCTTAACAAAACCTTCTACACCACCTTCACTTACGGAGAGCCAGACCGTACGAAACGACGACTAGTTTGGGAACACCTATCTACTACTGGAACAACACAAGATTCTTCTTGACTGATTACAAGTCATCTAAATGAGATAATCGATAACACGGAGAAGGTGGGAAGACCAATAAGAATAGAAGGCACTTTTTGCAATTTCAGAACATTTCTCTCAGAGAATGATCTCTACGATTTGAAACACACTGGGAACAGTCTGTCATGGCGTGGCCAGAGATAGACACACACAGTCCACTGCAGACTGGATAGGGCTATCTCAAACAGTAAATGGGTGGAGAACTTTCCAAGAGGAAGCTGTGAGTATCTTGAATTTGAAGGGTCATACCACAGGCCCCTCCTCACTAGAATCAATGGCAGAAAAAGGAAAAAAGGGAAGCTTTTTCGGTATGACAGGAGCCTAAGTGGTAACAAAACAGTAAGAAACTGGTGGCGAGTGTTGGGGTCGAAATCCCCTCCTCGGAAATTGATGGAACAAGAATCCA
>OVBB01000425.1:0-14696 GCA_900406415.1 Isatis lusitanica
TTCGCAACAAAGATGAGCTCAATCTTCTTTTCCCACTCAAGGTATGCATCCAGATCACACTTGCCATGGAAGGGTGGTATCTTCAACTTGATACCAGCAAAGTTATCCTTAGTACAATCCTTAGACTGTCTAGATCCTCTTCGGCTACCTCCTGATGAATCACTATCATCATAGTATTTATCGGCTTCGGATCCTCCTTCTATGTTGATAGGTTCATCTGACTTTTCCTTGGAGTTACCATCAGCGTGTTCTTTACCAGACCTCCTATGTCTGTTCCTTCGGCGCTCCTCACGTTCATGTCGCTTGTAGACAACCTCAGCCTGAAACATCTTTCTCAACTCAGCGGACAAAGCTTCAAATAACAACTTGTTTGGTTGCGTTGCACTCGTCTCCTCATCTTCACCATCTGCCATGGTACCTGAAATGTTCAAGACAACAACTCGCAGTAAATAGTTCTAAGATCAACCAAACAGTTCGGTAAACAATTATAGCTTCAATCACAACAAACTCAAATTCACAAGACACGATCTAGATCAAACGTAAATCGCAAGTATATGAACGGTCACTTGATTTTGAATCGCAAGCCTAAACACAAACTTAGATCGAGATTAAACAACACGAGATCAACAGTTCGGAACCAATAACTACAACTTATCCACACTGGAACAAAAGATCAAACATCAATCGAAGAGATCAAGTCATGACAAGCAAGGAACCGAAAGGTCACTTTTGAAAACTCGATCGAATGGAAAGAACTTGAATCGTTTGAGACACTTAGCTTGTTGAAGCGTGCTCTGATACCAGATAATATGATTTCCCTTATGATCCTCACTTCAGAAGCTAAGTAACACAATGTTTTTGTGATTGGTAAAGATCCGACGAATGGATATGGATTTGAGATGAGAAAGAGTGCAGTTTTGAAGTGATCAGTTACGAGCAATCCTTCCTCTTGTTCTTTTATGTTTTCGATCAGTTGTACCAATTGTCACAAACCTGTAATATAGGTCTGACTCTCCGAGCAGTTGTGACAATTGGATAAAAACATGTAATATAGGTCCGACTCTTCCAGCAATTGTGTCAATTGGACAAAAACCTATAATACCTCAACGAAATAGAGTTCTCAACCGAATAACACATTAACCTGCTTCACTCCTTACTTAAAGACTAACATCATTCCAACAAAAACATAAATCCAAATCCTAAATCCAACATCCAAAGAAAGCATAAATCCAAATTTTTTCATGCTAACTTCCGCGCCTTGCCATCCCTGGGTGTAAACTTATTCGGTGGTTTTGACTGTCGCTTAGAACCAGGTGGCAATACTAACTAGTCCTCTTCTCTCCCTTTCCTCTTCAACTCTTTCCCATCCTTGTCGTACAGAGAAGTTACAAACACTTTGTACAGGTGCCGATCCTGCTCTTCCGTCCGCTCATCACCATCGCTTGCCTCTTCGTCATAGTCTTCTCCCTCCTCTTCTTCCGCATCTTCTCCCTCTTGATCCAGCTCTTTCTCCATATCTTCTCACTTTTCGTGCAGATCTTCTTCCTCTTCAACATTCTCAGTCTCTAGCTTATCACCAACATCCATATTTT
Organism: Isatis lusitanica; assembly: GCA_900406415.1. Taxonomy (NCBI): domain Eukaryota; kingdom Viridiplantae; phylum Streptophyta; class Magnoliopsida; order Brassicales; family Brassicaceae; genus Isatis; species Isatis lusitanica. The sequence goes on from OVBB01000425.1 coordinate 1,593, forward strand.
CTCCTTCATTCACCTTGTCTGCCACACCACCAGCACGAGCATCCACATTTTGTCCTTCATTCACATTGTTTGCACATCACCAGCACCAGCATCCACATGGAGATTATTCACATCCAATCCAGAAGTAATCACATTCGGTCCCCAAAACACTAAGCTTAGCAACCACTTTCTTATCAAGTTCATCAACCGCCACCTTGAGCATTGCAAACCCTTTATCCATTGCCTTCAAGAGTACTTCCTCTAAAGAATCAATTTTCTCCTTCTCAACCACAGCCACAGCCTCGCTCATGTCCAACTTTAAAGCAGTCCCAGCTCGAGCATCCACGTCTTTTTTATGCCAATCTTTCCAAAAAATGTCCTTCTGCTGGACCACCAAACACTCTCTCCAGCTTTCTATGACAGGATCAATGAAACCTAGGCCATCATCGACATCATCCTCAACAATTTTTCTCAACATGGGTACCTCCTCCTTAGTAGGCTGCAATATGCTTCTAATTTCCTATATTTGTCACAGAAGCTTCTATTAACTTCAAAGTCAATATAAACAAAAATAACAATACTTTACAACAATACTTTACAAATTACATTATTTTCACTAACCGTTTCATCTCCAAGTTCATTGTATAATTCCTCCAACGTAAACCCTTTGCTGTCTCCCTTAACAAACTTTCGTTTGCACATCCTAGGACAACGTCGATCCGCTTTTACATCTACACGAAATTTCCTTCCAAGCTTTGGAATGCACTCAAAAGCCAGAATCTGCAATGAGTCAAAGCCACATTCAAAAACTAAAAATAATAATCAAATACTCACACTTGTATCAAAATGGTTTACCTCGGGAGGAATAATGAATCCGTTAAATCCCGGTTGTGCACCCTTTTTCAGACCTCTCTTCATGCTATCCACCACCCCTTTGATACTATCAAAGCAATCGTTGTAAGTGTAACGGCCCCACGGAAACTTCTCACAAATACTCAGATCATCAACAATTCGCATCTAAAATCGGTCCACACCCGAATCGTGCTTATTCTTCGCTTTCGATGTCTTGGCCAAAAAATAAAGGACAGCCAGTTTCATCCTGTCCCCAGTGGGATTCTTCATGCTCAGTAGCAGCTCTTCTAATTTTGAAACTGTAATTCCCTTAGTTTTCACTAACACCCTTTTCGCAAAAGCAAGAGATCCCAACTTTTCCCAGCTCGGCGGATAGTTCTTGCAATTCAATCCGGTTAAAATGGCATGCTCTCTAAGGGAATACCTTATCAGTTTTCCATTCACCAAAAACCAACACTCTCTTTCCCCCTCGGTTGCACAACTGCGTAGAATAAGCATCCACAGAGCTTGGANAGCTCCTCCGGCAAGTGGAAAATGTGCTTAAACTGCTTATCCTTTTTTAGCCATTTTAATTCCTCCGGAAATTGCTGTAGAAACTCCACCGCCTCTGACACTTTACACCTTGATGGTATCCTCACCAATGTGGTGTAATCAGTAGTTTGAAAAGGCATACTTTGTGGCTGCATTGCCCGGGAACCTTCTTCATCATCAGAGGAACCTGCAAAAAGCAAAGAAAGTACACATTAACCACAAATTATATGAAGAAAGTTGTTCTCAGTTGTAGCACTTGTACCAAAACCATCAAAATTTTGATAAGTTCTAAGACTGTTTACCTGGTCCATCTCCATCTGAATGCCTTCTCCGCACGAACCTATATCTTAGTCGTGATCTTCAGCTTCTTCATTTTCTTCAACGTCAACTTCAGCTTCCTCAATGTCAGCACCATCAGACTTTTCTTCAGCTTCTTCAGTTTCATCTTCGCCTTCCTCTTCTTCTTCTTCATCTTTTTCTTCTGCTCTTGTTGTATCCATATTTGCTTCTTCACTACTCCTCTTATTAGCCAATTCATTCTTTTTCTTCTTCCTCAGACTCTTCACTCTTTCTTGATTATCGGCTACTTTTCCATCTTCTTCATCCATTTTTTTACCCACAAAACACCCATTTTTACACACAATTTACAGTCAACAAAGACCTAATTCGACTAATTAGACGAAACAAAACAAATTCTACACACAATTTACAATCAACAAAGACCCAATTCGACCAAACGAAACAAATTCGAGAAAATGCTATGTCAATTGAGGTGTAGAAGCAGAAACTCAACTTGCTCGTCTTAGCCATTTTCTCTCCGTCTCTTCGCCGGAGTCGTGTCTTCGCCGCAGTCGTGTCTTCGCTGGCGTGTCGTCGGAGTTATGTAGGGAATCGTTATATCGCCTGCTGTTTAGAGTTAGGGTTAGAAGAGTATTAGGAGAATTTGGGGCGGGTCCATTCTACTCGGGTTAAAGGTTCGAAATCGAATTAGGGCGGGTGGGTCAACCGGGTCACGTGGTTGGATTGGTAAATATACACAGCTTTTGTTTTTTTTTTGGACTTTTCCATTTGTTTTACTTAAAACAAAAAATCGAAACGAAAAAGAATAATACAAGGTAACATTAGTGCTTTTGTTTTCTCAAATTGTGGTATTAGTGCCATTTTTCCTATTTCTGGGTTATCTAAGACTTTTTTCTGAACTATCTAAGACTTTATGTTGGTCTGTAATATTTTGAGCTCGTGTATATGTATTTTATGACTATTTGCAGTTTCTTATCTCTCGATTTAAAAATTACTAAATATTACAAGTAAATTATTCATAACATGGAATACCAACAAAATTACATCTAATTTGAACCACGTAATTAACCAAACTACATTAAAGGTTTCGAGTTTAGGGCTTATTTAGGGTTTAGGGATTATTTATGGCATATATAGGGTTTACGGTATATTTAGAGTTTATATTTATTGATGGATAGAATTTCAGTTCACTTAATTTTTAAATAATCATTCAAAATAGAATAAGAATTTATGGAATATTTAGAGTTTAGGGCTTATTCAGCTTTTAGGGCTAGTTTAGGGCTTATTTAGGGTTATAAATCCAATTTACTTAATTGTACTAATTACACATACGTAGAATAGTTTTTTTTCTCAAAAATACATTTATTTCATACATATATAATTCTATTTTGAATGTGTGGATTCATACTTATTGTACAACACATGTTACTTTTCTAAGAATTTAGGCTAATCTATCATTCTAAGTTCATATTTTACAAAATTTGAAAAATACATCAAAATAAATTGTCTAAAATATATATAACATATTCGTCAAAATATAAAACATTTGTATTTTTACAAAAAGATTTAAAAACTTATACTTATATAAAGACTAATTTTACTCACAAATAGGGGTGTCAAAATGGATCAAATGGATCAACCCAACCCATAACCCATATGGGTTGACTGTTAATGGGTTATAGGTCAACCCAATCCATTTATTACATGGGTTGGGTTGATCCATGACCCATCTAAATTATGTGGGTTATATGGGTTGATGGATGGTCCATGAACCCATCATCTACATATTTCTTTTTCAAATTAAATATACTATTCAAACATAACAATACAAAATTTAATAATTAATGGATAAATATGAAAATACGAAATCACGCTTTTTGGCGGAAAAACACAGAATAGCAGTTTTGGCGGAAAAACACAGAATAGCAGTTTTGGCGGAAAAACGCTGAATTGTGTTTTTGGTGGGAAAACGCAAAATCACAATTTTTGGCGGGAAAACGCAAAATCACGATTTTTGGCAGGAAAACGCAAAATCACGATTTTGACGAGAAAACGCAAAATCACGATTTTGGCGTGCAAACGCAAAAATCATGTTTTTGGCAGGAAAACGCGAAATCACGTTTTTGGCGGAAAAATTCGGTTTTTTCGGGAAAACGCGTTTCGCGTTTTTGGCGGGGAAACGCGTTTCCGTGTTTTTGGCGGGAAAATGAGATTCCGCGTTTTTGGCGGGAAAACGCGTTAACGCGTTTCCGTGTTTTTGGCAGGAAAATGCGTTTCCGCGTTAACGCGTTTCCGCTTTATTTTTGGCGGGAAAACGCAAATCCGCGTTTTTGGCGGGAAAACGCGTTTCCGCGTTTTTGGCGGGAAAACGTGTTTCCGCGTTTTTGACGGGAAAACGCGAATCCTCTTTGTTGGCGGGAAAACTCGAATCCGCGTTTTTGGCAGGAAAACGTGTTTCGCGTTTTTGGCGGGAAAACACGTTTCCGCGGGTTTGGCGGGAAAACGCGATTCCGCGTTTTTGACGGGAAAATACGATTCCACGTTTTTGGTTCCGTTGGATCGTAGAATCATATGTTTGTTTTTAATAATTTTTTTCTTCCAAATTTATTAATTATTCGATTTTAATGTAAAAAATAATTAAAACCAAATGGGTCAATATTATTCTCAATATTCGCTACTTTAATGGCTTGTGCCCATAACAAGTAGTTATTACCATTCCACTTTATCTCAACCCAAAAATAATAATTAAAATTTTCACTTATCATTATGTGATATTTTTTCTCCACAAAAATTATTAAATTATATGGAAATAGAAATATAAGTCCAAATAATTTTATTATATTGGGTTTGATTATGAATAATAACAAATTTCATAAAGTTATCTAAAACTCGGAAAATAAAAAATCCAGAAAAGAATTCTGGAATTGATAAAATATATAAAATCCAAAACCTTATTCAAAATTTTGAGTATCGCGATTCCAGTCACATGAAAATAGCACTTAAGCAACGCTACCCAAAACAAATACAAATGCTATTGAACTTGATAATATGATTATTAAATATTAATTCATAACATATATTGATCGCTATTTTAAGAAGAATATATGGCATGCTAAAAGCCGCTATATTAAATAACAATACTATATAGAAAAGCACTATCTAAAAGCACAGACCAATTGTCGCGGACGTAGAAATAGCGGTTCTAACTCTGCTATGGTATCCAATGATAGCGATTATTAGATGCTAACGATACTCATTTTCCCTGTAGTGTTTATTAGCTGATATATGTTTTTGTTTCAGTTTTTTTTTTTTTTTTTTTTTTTTTTTNTACTTAGTGGTGTATACGATCTAGTTCCAGAAACGAGGTCTGCCACACATGATGATTTTTTTGAAACTGGAATCTAAGTTACCGATTGAAGATGACATTGATTGGTTTATAAGTGCTGAGATACCTGATAAAGATAAAGATCCTTATATGTATGAAATTGTCGAAGATTTCATGGTACCTAGTCTGTGTGGTGAGGCAAATAGAAACAACGTCTGCATGAGCAACGGTAAGTGTACAAAGTATTTTCCAAAATCTAATAGCAAAATTACAAAAATTGACGACGGTGGGTTTCCAATATACCGACGACATGACGACGGCAAGAATATTATGAAAAGAAACTTTGGTTGTGATAACAGATATATTGTTTCCTACAACCGGGATCTGTTGATATCTTATCGAGCACATGTCAACGTTGAGTGGTGTAACCAGACGAGATCAATCAAATACCTTTTCAAGTACATCAATAAGGGGTCGGATTATGTTCGGGCCACTGTTGAAAGTGCAGATAGCGCAGAGGGAGCTGATGATGAAGTCAAGAAAATTTTCAGCTGCAAGTAACATGCTTCTTTTCATTCTGTGGTGTTTTCTATCGGCGATTTTTGTTTTGAGTCTTCTGTGGTTTCGTGGTAGGTATATATATGCTTGCGAGTCCACTTGGAGAATCCTTGCTTTTGCAACACATTATTGCTCCACGACGGTGACCAGGCTTTCTTTCCATCTTCCTGGACAACAGTTTCTTGTTTCTAATGAAGACGATCCTTTAGATGAAGTTATAGCCAAAGGTAGTGATGGTCAGTCTAAGTTTTGGGCTTGGTGGTTGCAAACAGAGAATATCCCGAAGCACGATAGTTGATACATATGCTGATTTCCCAAACAAGTTTGTGTGGTTTTCTAAACTAAAAGTCTGGAAGCCACGAGATTGGGGATTTGCGATAGGGAGGATTACATACGTACCGCCGTCTTAAAGAAGTTTCCATGAGATCAGGAAGATTGGCGGGGGGGGGGGGGGGNGATGATAAAGAGTACATAGAGGCTATTAAGGAAGCAGCTGTGTGGGCTTCTGGGAAATACCTCAGACGACTATTTGCGGTTATGTTGCTCTCTAATAGCGTTGCCCTGCCAATCCAAATATGGGATGCTATATAGGTCATCCTCACTAAAGATATTCTTTATTGGAAAAGGAGAAAATCAAGGAATCCTGGTGGGTTATCTTTCTATCTTATTGCGTATGTACTTACATGTGCATCCGAGTTTGTTGTTACTTTGTACTACAATTGAACTCATTCTTTCTGTTTGTCATAGAAACAGATTTTACATTATCTGAGGAGCAGTTAAAAAATCTTTGTTTGGCCAAGATAGAGAAGTATCTTCGTAAGAATAATAGCTCTCTCGCTGGCATTGCAAATGCTCATGTGCTTGAAGAAGATGTTATGGCAAAAGATAAGAACTATCTTATATTCGTTGAGAGAAATAATGATCGAAAAATGCTAATGGAGCAGCATACCATGATAATTTCTTTGGTGACCGATGAGCAGAGACGTGTCTACGATAGGTTCATCGACGCGGTAGAAACGGGTGCTGGTGGCATGTTCTTTGTCTACGGTTTTAGAGGAACAAAAAAACATTTTTGTGGGGTTTATTAGGAGTTGCCCTTCGGTCCAAGGGTTTGATTGTTCTCGATATTGCAATGAGTGGTATCGCGTTGTTCTTCTTGCAAGGAGGGAGGACTGCTCACTCTAGGTTTTCGATACCGATAGTTGTTAATGAGAACAGTATTGTGGTTTTGATGCTGGATCACATCAAGCGGAGCTGATCAGAGAAGCCACTGAAAAAAAAGTCTACATTGATAGGACCTCGCAATAGCACGATTTCTGAAATTGCTATCGAAGTTGAGCTTCTAATTTGGTTACCATATAATAGCATTTGATACACGCTAAGATAGAGTTTTAATAAGCGGGAAATTAAAATTACTTATTCCGCCAAATACTCAGCCCAATTTCACGAATTATTTATCACTTTACTCGATTTTCCCTCTCTCTCACCTTTATTCCACTCTCTCTCCTTCACTTCACTCCTTTGTCGAAACCTAAAATCTCTTATACAAAAAATCGTCGTCGCCGCCCTCAGAAGTACCACCGGACTTAATTCTGTCTGATTGGAGCTCCAAGCGAAGGTGGTTTTCTTCCTCATATTTTACTTTGGTCTTGTACTGTGATTGTTTGAATATAAGTTTGGATTGGAGTTCAAGTCTGTTTATCTCTATCGATTCACAATTTTTTCGACATGCAAGAGAAGTTTTGATTTGGTCTCTCTATTTTGGTTTAGGTGCAGTCTTTGGTGTTTCTTCCTTCCTCAGCTCGAATCGAAGGCATGTATTTCTTCCTCAGCTCTATTTTGATTTTTGATTATTTTGATTTCGAAGCTTGTCTCTTCTTTGTGCATTCATTAAGGTCTTTGTGATTAAATTTATGATAGATTTTATTTTGAACATTGATGTAGGCCTAAATGGGTTATGAATCTAAACTCTGTGATAACTTGGTTTGTGATTTATAACTTGTATTCTCATTACAAAACAAAGAGCACTTGTTTTCTCATTAGTTTCAGGCATTTGAATGCAGTGTTTGGGTTAACTAACGTGTTGATGGACTAAAAGTTATATCTTCGATTAGATTCATAGCTAGTTATGGTATGAGATTTACAACTAATATCGTCATCTCTTTATCTACTTTTGATTTGCAAGTGTTGTCGAGTGCATTAATGGGAATTTGAAGCTTCTCTTTGGCTTATATCACAGAACATCTGGTTAGTACCTTCTTCTTTTCTTTGCCTCTTGCGACTTATATATTTGTTAATTGCTCAATTAGATATGTGTTAACTGGTCTGACTGTTGAATGATTTTGTGATGTCTACTATGCTTCCAATAACTCTTATAAAGTTCTTATGGTACTAAATTTTACTGATGAACAATTCGATATGTTGCTATGTTTTCGATAGAATTGTGTGCTTGTGGTTATAATAATTTCTATGTGTGTTGTCCTAGTTTACTGAATAATCTTGTCAGATAATACTTCATACGTTTTTAGTTAATTATGCACGTGCTTCTGGTTTGATTTAATGTGACTGGTCTGGTATGAGAATTGAGTGCATTTTTGATGTGTAAGCTTTTTTAAAAAATTAGAACATATAATGGTGGACAATGACTGGATACATCTTTGCATATAAGATATTAAATTTTATGCAGTAGGATTCATTTGGGGTTTGGAAAGTTCACTTTTTTTTCCTCATTAATTCTGCAATCAAGAGCTGATCCAGCTTATGAGAGAGGGGCCACAGATTTTGTACGAGTAATGTTTGCGGATTTGGGAGGTGTTGATATGATTATATGTCTATGCGTTGACTGTCGTAATATAAATCGTCATCCATGAAGTGTTGTAGTTGATCACCTTGTTAGAAGGGGAATGGATGAGTGTTATAAGTCTTGGTACGATTGGTATCATCATGGAGAATTGAAGACATGAGGTGAAAGTGACCGCAAATCAAAGCAGTGGAATGATGAGATTGTTGCGTTATATCAAGCTGCTGTGGACGACAAATCTCGTTAGTAAGCCTGACTCCGGTGAGATTGCAGAGGGTGAGGACAAGAAAGAAGATGAGTTCCTTGCAAAGCTGTCAGATGCCGAAACATACTTATATCCAAGTTGTGTGAACCATAGTAAGTTGTCAGCTATTGTATCCATGTTCAGACTGAAGACACAGAATGGCTGGTCTGATAAGAGCTTCAATGATCTGCTGGAGACATTGCCGAAGATGTTACCAGAGGAAAATGTGCTACACACATCACTATATGAGGTGAAGAAATTTCTGAAATCATTTGATATGGGTTATCAAAAGATTCACGCATGTGTCAACGACTGTTGCCTATTCAGGAATAAGAACAAGAAGCTCGACAATTGTCCTAAATGTAAAGCTTCTAGATGGAAGACTAACAGGCACACTGGTGAAGTAAAGAAAGGTGTGCTACAGAAAGTATTACGGTACTTTCCTAAGTCCCACGGCTGAAGAGAATGTTTAGGTCTGAGGAAATGGCTAAGGAACTAAGGTGGAACTCTAATAACAAAACAACAACGGTAAACTCAGACATCATGTGGATTCAGTGACATGGGATCAGATGAATGACAAATACCTTTCCTTTGCAGCAGAAGAAAGAAACATGCGGCTTGGACTTCGCACAGATGGATTTAATCCATTCAACATGAAGAATACCAATTATAGTTGCTGGCCAGTTCTGTTGGTAAACTATAATCTGCCGCCTGACTTATGCATGAAGAAGGACAATATCATGCTTACATTGTTGATTCCAGAATCTCACCAGCCTGGTAATAGCATTGATATCTACTTAGAACCGCTAATAGAGGATCTAAACCATATGTGGATCAATGGAGAGTTGACATATGATGCCTTTATTAAATCTACTTTTACTCTTAAGGCAATGCTGCTTTGGACGATTAGTGATTTCCCTGCCTATGGGAATCTTGCTGGCTGTAAGGTAAAGGGCCAAATGGTTTGTCCTTTATGCGGTAAAAATACAGATAGTATGTGGTTGAAGTTCAGCCGAAAACATGTCTATATGTGCCATAGGAAGGGTTTGCCACCTACACACAATTTCAGAGGAAAGAAGTATTGGTTTGATGGAAAAGCAGAACATGGTAGAAAGGAGATGATATTAACTGGTAAAGAAGTTTATGAAAAACTCAGACATTTCAAAAATGAGTTTGGAAATCAGAAAAGACCTGGACGTAAGAGAAAACTGACTGCATGTAGTGCAGTGGGGTCTGATATTGAGGATTCATCAAGTGATTCAGAAGAAGATGAATATGAGGAAGTGAAAGTAGATGAAGAGGAGTTATTAATATGGAAGAAAAGGTCTATCTTTTTCAAGCTACCTTATTGAGAGGTATATTCTACACAGTTTGTGATTACATTGTTCTCATAATTTGTCTATGATACCTTGTTCTCATAAGATATGTGCATTTGTTAGGAACTCTATGTGATGCATAACTTATATGTAATGCATGTGGAGAGAAATGTGGCTGCAAGTATTGTATCTACTTTGCTACATTGTGGGAAATCAAAGGATGGTCTTCATCGTAAAGATCTGGAGGAACTTGGTATTAGATAAGATTTACACCCTAAGACACAAGGAAAGAGAACTTACCTCCCACCCGCTCCGTGGACCTTATCCAAGTCGGAGAAGAAACTCTTTTGTATGAGACTTTTTGACTTCAAAGGACCTGATGGCTATTGTTCAAACATATCAAGAGGTGTTTCATTAGATGACTGTAAGGTCTCAGGTCTGAAATCACACGATTATCATGTGATTATGCAACAACTACTGCGAATTGCACTTAGAGGTTTGTTACCAAAAGGTCATAGGTTGGCAATTGTACGTTTATGCGCATTTGTCAATCACTTGTGTCAGCGAGTAATTGATAAGGAGCAGATTCCGGTAATGGAAGCCGAGATTGTTGAAACGCTTTGCATGATTGAAAGATTCTTCTCGGCAAATTTCTTTCAAATGATGGTGCATTTGGTTGTACATATGGGAAGAGAAGCTCGGCTAGGTGGGCCAGTCCATTTTAGATGGATGTACCCATTTAAGAGGTATAGTTTGATTTCTTATTTGGTTATATTTAAAAAAAAAATTAATGGATAACATGTTGAGAAATCCTGAAATACTTTTGAATTTTCAGATATATGAAAGTCCTCAAAGACTTTGTGAGAAACCCTGCAAGACCAGAGGGGTGTATTGCTGAGTCCTATCTAGCTGAAGAGTGCATCCAGTTTTGTAATGAAATGTTGAAGAAGACTACAAATGTAGAAGAACAGCTAGATAGAAACACTGACTATGAGAACAGTTCTATACTTGAGGGTCGTCCAATATCCGCAGCGACTAAGATTACTCTTACTGAAGTGGAGAAGAAAATCACCCATCTAGCTGTCATTCAAAATATGGCTGTAGTGGATCCTTATGTTGAGTAAGTTTCACATGTTTTGAAATTGCTTGCTATTTAATTTTTGCGAGGAGAAACATATCTCATGAAGCCTCTTATTATATAATGCTAGTGAGCACCTCCAGCATTTACAAGACTCAAATCCCAGATGTAGACGTGATGCATCGGTGTTGTGGAGAATGCATACTGACAATTTTTTATCTTGGCTAAAACAAGAGGCTAGTTATATTTCATCACAATTTTGCATCTTGTTCAGTGACAATTTTGCATCTTAGTATGCATACTGATTTTTTTCTTTCTTTTTTTTTGTATTTTTGGTAGATACCATTTTATTCGGACACACATGGAGAAACACTTAAATGGTTGGCGTATGGTCCCCGTAGTCATGCCCGGTCATATAAAGGATATATAGTGAATGGGCAACACACCAGATCAGTTGATAGGAAAACTCAAAATAGTTGGGGTTTTTTATGAAGCTACAACAATGTGTAGATCTAGTGCAAAAGACACTTCACAAGTGGTTGATTTGGTCTCATACTACGGCAGAGTTATAGACATTATACTCTTGGATTATAATGTCATTTATGTTCCTCTATTCCAGTGTCAGTGAGCAGTACTGGGTAATGGAGAGAAGATAGAGGATGGTTTCACACTAGTTAATCTGAATCATAGTCAAGTCTCTTTTTCAAAGGATCCATACATATTACCCTCCCAAGCAAAACAAGTGTTTTACTCAAGGGAAGATGGGTCATCTAGTTGGTATGTTGTTATGAAAGGACCTTCACGAAGATACAGTCAGACATAATTTGATGCTGGATTTGGGGAATTTGGGCCACTGCCAGCAAATGTCGATATGGATGTTGAAATGGATGAAGCAGAAAATGTTCGATATGATTGTGAAGGCATATATGTTTGAAATGTAGTTTTTTTCATCATTTTCATTATAGTTTTCGTTGCTCTGTCTGATGTTTGATTTGTTTTGGCTTGTACTTGTTTTGTTTTGCTTTATTGTTTTCTTTGTACATGTTTGCTTTTTTTTTGTATTGTCCAAAGCGCTAATCTAACTTTTTGGTTGTGTCTTTTCATTTTAGTTGAAGGAGGATGGAACGTGCAAAGAAACGTAGAGGAAGAAAACCAAAACAGAAGGAAGACAGTTGTGACACATAATTTGTTTGTACTCTTTACCCACAATCGGAGCAGGCTGGAAACAATGACCAGCCTGATGAGGATGAACCGTCATTACAGCAAGAGAAACCTGGAGAGGATGATCATTCTTTACAGCATGAGAAACCTGGAGAGGATGACCAGTCGCTGAAAGACCAGCAGCATGAATGAGAGCCAGAACATGTGGAAGACACATGGGCTGAATGAGGATGAACCTGAAAGTGAAGTTGAATTACGTGATGATCTTGTTGAACCTAAGCGAAAGAAACAGAGAGGACCAACAATGATGAAAGACATAGCGAAGAATCCAAGGACCAGAATACAAGTGGACTTCACAATCATGGAAGAACCATATGGTCCTGGCTCAGTTAAGTTGTCATCCTATCTAGGTCCTTTGGTGCGAGAACATGTTCCTATCACAGTTGATAGTTGGACAAAAATCACTGAAGATATGAAGACAGTTCTGTGGAAATCTATCCAAGTAACAGTTTATTTACTTTAAAATAGTGTCAATTAATATAGTTAGTGTACATTCAGAATGAAGAAGCAAGATGAGCTAATTTGTTTTCATCCGTAATTGAGTGCAGACAAGATTTGAACTAGATGACGAGTACCAAAAGAATGTAGTGCTTAAGCAGATGGGATGTTTGTTGAGGTCATCAAAATCACGTTTGGTTAAAGAGATTATGCAAACTAAGAATAACCAGCAACAGATGAATCTGCGACCTAAGAACGTGAATCCAGTTGAATGGCGTAAATTTGTGACGCTCAAAACTAGCCTTGAATTTAAGGTATTTATTTTCAATTAAGTACGATTATCTGTCGGATAGTGGATTAGATATTAACCATCCTTTATTAGCTTCTGAGTGATAGCTATAAGGAAAGAATGCGCAAACAGATTTCCCACACTTGTAGTGGCAAAGGAATGGTTAGACTAGC
>OVBB01000425.1:14725-24755 GCA_900406415.1 Isatis lusitanica
CTGTAATTTAATTCTAATTGGCTTAGAATTCATATTTGTTTAGAATGAAATGTTTTTGTTGTTTGTTAGAAAAATGATAGCTCAGACCCATCTGAAGTCTCAAGGTTCAACGTGTGGGTAAAGTCTCGTACCAAAAAAGATGGGACACTAGTGAATAACAATGCAGTTGAAAAGATTGTGAGTTATAAATTTTACTTGTACAGATTTTGCTTTTGCTTTAAATTATAAGTAATTTTGCTTTCCAATTGAAATTTATGATTCGCAGAAAAAAACTGCTGAAATTGTTAACATTGGTAATCCATCACATGCAACAAATAAAGGACAAGATACACTTAGCCAAATTTTAGGACCTGACAATCCTGGTCGAATAAGGGCAATGAGCAGAAACATGAGTAAAACCAAATTCGCTTGTTTCCAAGTGAAGCACAAGTGTATGGCTGATATGCAAGAAAACCAATTTCATTTGGAGAAAGCGGTCAATGAACACAAAGGTCAATGAACTACAAGATGAGCTCGCCAAACTGAAGAAGCAGGTTAGACACTTCTGTATCTATACATTCAGAATCAAGAAGCAAGATGAGCTAATTTTTTTATTTGTATGTTACAAAGACAAGAGCCTGAAGTTGGTGAAAACTCAGCTGCAAGAGTAAGTGATTTGTGTGAGATATATTCATGATTTCTTTATAAATTTACAGTCTGACGTTTTCATACTATAATTATTTGGTGAGTGTGAACAAAATATCACAACCTAAGTGTGTCTTGATTGATTGGGCTGGTGAGGATGCAAACGTGGCTGAGGGACGTATCATTTCTTCTGATCCTGATGACGTGGTGAATGACAGTCGCTTAGCCCCTACTGATGTTAAAGTACTGGTTGACACTGCAACTGTACTGAGGCATTCCTTTGGAGACCTGCGACTCATATGTTCACAATTGAAGGAGCTGTTGGGTATATGCTTGTGTGGCCTGCATCCAAAGTGTATAAACCTAGAGGAGGGGCTCGACCAAGAGGACATACACCACTGGTAAAGTTTATAATTCATTGTCACGGTAGTAACGTTTATGACTCGATAATGTAATGATGAGTTTGTGTTAATGTCTTTGACAAGCCCCAAGAACAAATTCATTGAACAAATGCAAACTACTTGATTTAGGAGGTGATGTAGTTGTTGCGGAAGGACGTTGGCACACACAAGATCAGAGAGCTTTAGTGAATGGCCTTCCACTCGGACCAAAGGCTGTTAAAGTGTTTGTTGATGTGGTGCATCAACCCAATACCTTTATATGGAGGTCTACGATGGATGTCACATACCTTGAGGATTGTTTACTATCCTTCGTAGCATGGACTGCCATCAAAGTTGTATTTTAAAACACCACGGAAAAAACATGTCAGAAATATCCTACACAGATTTCTGCGGCAAGTGATCATAGATCTAGAGAGAAACCAGCATCATCAGGTTCTAAATCTCATATCAAGACATCTCCAGCACAATGTACCAAAACTGCCTCAATGGCTGACAAGACTCCAACAAGAAAGACTTCCGGTCCAAGATCTACTGCGATGGACACTCAACTATCTACACAGTCCCCTCTTCGAAGATCTCCGGTAAATAATTTGTTATAAAATAATTATGGTTACATATGATTCACTTTGTAGCAAATGAATCAAATTGTCAATATGTCAGCCAAAAAATGGACTTATCAAGGAGAACATGAAGTGTAAGTTCATGGACATCAGTGGGCGGAAGAGGGTTGTTGCAGAAGGACGGGTGCACTCGGCTGACCCAGATCATAAGGTAGACTTTTTTCGCTTGGGTTCTAATGCTGTGCGATTTTGGGTAGATAAAGTGAAGATAGATGATGCAGCTGTTTGGAGGCCTTTTAATGAGATTGAGTTCATGAGAGACGCACTTGGCTCATCTATCGAATGGCCAATTGATAAATTGGTCATTTTTTGATTGTGAGAAACTAAGGTAAGTGTAACTAGTGTGATGATTGTGCATTGGATTTACATGTGCTTCTATTATTTCAAAACTAATGTACGACATTATCCATTTTTGTAGGGATGAAGCAACTTTGGCCCAGCTGGTTTTACTAAGTTTAAAACTAGCTAAAGAACTACTTATGACTTATGTTATGCAACATATTTTGGATCTAGAATTGTGTTATGTTTTATGTTTTGGATTTGGTCATTGTATCGTGCAATGTATTATCCATTTAGACTTTTGTTATGTTAAGTAATTTGGATTTCATGTGTTAGTTAACAGGTTATTATTAAAATAGATAGCACAATGAAATATATATAGTAGCATAAAAGAATAGATGTATTCTAATAGTATAGCCAGGACACGGTGCAATGAAACAATATATCATAGCATAAATTGAAGCAATATATAAATTACGTATTGCACTCAAAAAGTGCTATTGTATAAATTTATATCATAGTACGAAACATGACCTGTTAAATAAATATATTACAGCACAAGCCGAAGTTATAGAAAGCATATATTACAGCAACATAGATTATTTATTGTAAAGGAATCTACCATAGCACAAGAAATGAATTGTCAGAAAAAAATTACAAACTAAATAAGAGCAAACAGATATTGCTATGATATCGATATGTATCTTAGCATATAAAATCAATGCTATCGTATCATAGCATTTATGAAATCGCTATCAAACACGTAAGATAGCAGATTTTCCGCGCTAACAATGTTCATATTTATTGTAGTGAGCCAGCCTCATTGTTTGGGATGAGGCTCCGATGATGAATAAGCATTGTTTTGAGGCTTCAGACAGGTCTATGCATGATGTCCTTAAATGTGAAGAGGTGTTTGGAGGTAAAGTTGTCGTTCGGTAGGAGATTTTAGGCAGATTCTGCCGATTATCGTCTATGGTGGTAGAGGCGAAACTGTTTTGGAGTCTGTAACGTCCTCATATCTATGGCCCAGCTGTAGAGTCTTGGAGCTTACCAAGAATATGAGGCTTACCAGAGCTCTCAATATTGATTGATTAAATGAGATCGAGTCTTTCTCTAAGTGGATCCTTGACGTGGGTAATGGAAAGATAAATTCACGTAACACTGGAGAGGTCAAGATAAATATTCCCGAAGATTTGTTGATTACTCAGTGCGATAACCCCATTGAGGATATTGTGAAGGATGAATAGGGTGATCCTCTTTAACACCAAGTGCGATCCTAATTCTTCCAGCAGAGGGCGATATTGAGTCGAAGGAATGCTGATGTTGACGTGGTTAATGATTATATGCTGTCAGAGATACAATATAATTCAGCTTGATTGTTGTATTATATGAATTTATTGTTTGGTAGACTGCGTTCTTGTAATGGGCTTATTTGTTCTTGTGTCTTCTACCAGGTGAGTAACGGACGTATCTAAGCTCGGATAGTATTGATACATCTGACACGAGTAAGGTTGATGATATGGTATATACTTAGAAGTATCTGAACAGCATTAAAATTTATGGATTGCCTAACCATGCTGTAGTTCTCAAGGTCGGTACTTCGATTATGCTACTTAAAAATATTAATCCTAGAGCTGGTCTGTGTAATGGAACAAGGCCGTTGGTTACTAAAATAGCCAAACATGTTCTCGAAGTTAGCCTTATAACAGGGAGCAGAGTTTGTGAAAAAGTGTTGATACCCGAGAATGTTCGTCGCTCCTAATGAGGCGCGGTTTCCTTTTAAAATGAGGCGTATGCAGTTTCTTGTAGTTGTTGTTTTCGCGATGACAATCAACAAAAGCCAGGGGTAAATTTTGCAGAGAGTTGGATTGTTTCTACCGAAACCAGTGTTTTCGTATGGTCAATTCATGTCTCTGTCTCGAGGGTAACATTTATGAGTGGACTGAAAATTTTGATCACGAATGATAAGGGGATTCCATAGAAGAAAATATTGAATGTCATCTATAAAAAGATTTTTCAGAGCATCGAGGTCTCAGAATAGCTCCCTTCCCTTTTATGCTTTCATTTTTTATTTCCTAATTTATTTTGGACCAGGGGAGAGCCTCCGCTACGCGCGGGAAATTGGTTGAATAGAGCATATTAATATTTTTGATTTGTTTTTTTTGGGTTATTTACAGTGTTGTCATAGTTGATGGTATTTTAGCGTTCTATGTAGTAATTTTCTCTTACAAAGGGTATGAAATATGTTATGAGAATTGTGAAAGAGTAGAATAAGGACGATACTTTGCCATATAAATGATAACTTTAAATTGATACTGTACAAATAGAGAACTTTAAAAAATTGTTATATATTATTGCTTTTTATTGTAACTGCAGTTTAAGATTGGTACAATTTCCAGTGGCCAAAGATTTATAAGATTTGAAGACTGAATTTTTGGGTCTTGTTTTCATTTTTTTGCCCACAATATTTTTGTGTTATTCCATACATACTTTGTTTCTTGCTTAGAATAAGCATATGTTTTACCTTTTCATGAATTTATGTTTTTCTCCTTCCAATCATGAAACCTTGAGTGTTCTTCACCTGCTTGCGTTCCTTCTTTTAGAAGAGAATCAGTATCTCTGATTGGTTAATTTGAATGCGTTTTTGATGCGATACCATTTTTTCCATAAGGAATGGTGGTTTTTTTTTAAACTTTGCTTGTTGTAAGATGGGGATAATTTATATTTTTTTTTATATTATGTCAGTGATAACGTTAACGCATATTTATTTTGCTTTGATATATGTCGTAGTTCTTTTACCCTGTTATAAATATTTGTAACGGTTATATTATTTTACATTAAATGTAGATTTAGCTGTTTTTGTAACTTCATACATTTTGCTTCCATCGTGAGTGCATCATTATGATACGTTAGTTTAGTGTTTAGTCTGTTTGTGATGTTATTTTCTTACATAATGCACATCTTGTGACTGATAGTTATTTACCTCTGCTATTTTTGTTTTACAATAAGTAAGGAATATGTATTTTCTTATTCTGTTCTTGGTTTGATGTTTAGTACTCCCTTTGTTCCTTAAAGATAGATGTTAGTGTGTTTTCACAGATATTAAAAAAATAAGAGAAATGACAATTTGAAACTTTAGTTATTACTATTCATCTAAAATAAAAATACTAGACAAAAAAAAATCAGGGCAGAGTCTTCTTTAATTTATTAAGCATTCATTTTTTCCATTTTGAAGATCCCTATATTCTAGTCAACAGTTATTACTATCATTAACTAAATTTACTTCAAATTTCTTCACGCTTTTGTTGAGAAACTTCAACCATAACTGCGTCTTCTTCGTTCATCTCCGAAAGCTTGTTTAAGTCAAACACATGTTTAACACTGAAAGGATCTATGTGACGTTGTTGATCACCTTCCATCATAGTTACGTCTTCTTTCATCATCTTCTCAAAATAACTCAGAATTATAAAAGAAAGCTTATGAAGATTAACTTTTTTATGGATTCCAAGTAAACTTACGACTGGTATAAAAACCATGCACCTATTTCACTTCGCTGTATCCGAAGCAACAAACAAATAAACTTGTTTCATCTTCTTAATTTATTTATTTTAATAACATAAAGGAAAAGAAAATAAAGTTAGAATAGGAATTATTTGACCAATTATGCATTGAAAATCTAAAACATATATCTTTTTGAAACACCATACAACTTAGAGAACTGTTCATGACCCTTTTGCTATTTTGTGAGGTAATGGAACCTGGGAAACTCTGAGAAAGTTTCTGGCAAGATTTAGGAGAAGATATGGTGTATAAGGTGCGGATTAAATTCAATTTCAATGACTACACCTTAACAGAGAAAGAGATCCAGAAATATACGTTGTTAGAACTGCAGCGGCTTCTGAATGAAAGTGATAAGTCATTAGCTGATTTCTCAGATATGCCAAGTTTGGACAGGAATATGATGAATGAGTTTAATAACTTGCTGATCACAGATGAATTGAAATACAGCTTTGAAAAGGAAGGGAAAGAACATGAGCACCTAAAGTCGACACTGAATTTGGAACAACAAGAAGTATACAACTCTATAATGAGAGCTGTTCGTGACCCTTTTGCTATTTTGTGAGGTAACGGAACCTGGGAAACTCTGGGAAAGTTTCTGGCAAGATTTAGGAGAAGATATGGTGTGGCTCCACATGAGGCCCGAGAGGTTTCCCAAACAACGAACCTCTAAGCTGTCACCGTGTAGAGACGGACCATTTAAGATCTTGGAGAAGATCAATGACAACGCCTATAAACTAGAACTTCCAGGTGAGTACCAAATGTCAGCTACTTTCAATGTCTCTGACTTAGTTCCTTTTGACGCAGGTGACGAAATTTTGGGGTCAAAATCTCAAGAAGAGGGAGGGAGTGATGAGGACATCGAGCCTACACAAGTCATCCAAGCTCCACCAGTACCAAGCGGACCAATGACCAGGACCAGGAGCAAAAGTGTGGAAGAAAAGTACAGCATGTTCGTAGAGCACCTGGACCGAGGACTGATCAACCTTGATCAGTTTGAAGGCTTACAGCTTACCCCATCTTCTTAATTTATTTATTTTAATAATATAAAGGAAAAGAAAATAAGGTTAGAATAGGAATTATTTGACCAATTATGCATTGAAAATCTAAAACATACATCTTTTTGAAACACAGTTTTTTAAAAAATATTTATCTTTAACGAATAAAGGGAGTATAGTTTTTCGTATTAATTATAACATGTTTTTTTAAATATGGTCGACTTTTGTTGTTTTCAGGTAAGTATATTTGTTTATAGTTTATGAGATGAATGTATTTTTTTGTTGATGGTTTCTATATTGATTTAAGTTTTTAATTTCTTGACTTTTAATTTACATTTTTTGGCCATTTCATATGTTTGGGTTTTCTTGTGGGTTTAATATCCAATATGTTTTTGCATTTGAGGCCCGTTCGTTTAATTTTCGGACTCTTCGTTTTTGTATTTCTTTTTTTCAAAAAAAATTGTTTATGTTGGTGTTGTCATCTGTGTTCTTCCTTGTTCTCTTCGAATCTTTGCATTTGTGTTTGCCATTGGAAGCATGTTGAAGTAATTTTAAGTGTAGGTAATTTTGGTTTCAATCCTCATATTTTTTTTTTCCTTTCTTTTACTACTACAATTTTCTTCTCTCAAGATTTTGTTGGTTTTTTTTTATCAAGCAAATTGTAATTGGGATAATCAACCTGGTTAATAAAATGCTGTCATTCAGCTTTGCTATTTCCCTAGGATTTTTCCGTCACTGATTTACTTTATTTGATTTCTGTGAGCGATATTGGTCTTATTTTTTCTATAGCTCTGTCACTAATTTTCTCCGGCTCGAGAGATTAAAATCTCACATCAGCGTCTGTGTTCGAAATAATCAACTCTGACTCTACCATCTCAATTTTTTTTAATCCGCTCTTCGTGTTTGGGAAAATAAGACTGAGTTATAAGTGATGAGTGCTGTCTGTTTTGTTGGAGATTGTGCGTTTATTGCACCTAGTGTTCCTTTGGTGTGTTTGTAATAAAATAGAAGTACAGAGGTATATATTAGAGTGTACAATCTATTGTCATAATTATGAAGTTGTTGAACGAATTGTCTACTCATCCGGGGATGCCTTCGGGTTTTGCAGCTTGTACGTCTGTTAGTTCTCGAGAAATTGGGCCCTCGTTTGGCGATCTGTTCAGAGCTGCAACAGAGGATTTGTCTGTCTGCAAGCTGGAGAATCATGTAGATGTTTGAAAAACTAAAAGGGGAGATGATATATTTATCTCGGTTTGGAATCTACATCGAAGTCCTCTTCATTGTGATGACGCATGGTAGTGGAATCGTGAGAGAAGGGCTGTAGATGGACCCAATTGAAAAGAGAGAGACGAAATGTTTTTGTTTACCACATCTTATTTCATTAGGTTTCATTACTTTTGGAAACGTTTGTTTAAAAAACGACCCCGTTCTTGCTGTTTCTGCCACAAAGGTACTAAAGTTGAAGAAACTGAAGCGGAGGTGGAGGTCAGCCTTGGTGTCTTCTTGTTTTTTTTTACATAGTATTTGTTAATGCTGCCTTTGTGATTTAGAAATGTTACTTTCTCAAACATTAAAATTTTACCTTTTTTGCGCATTGGATGTTGATTCGTTGCTATCTGTTTATCCCTGTACACATTTACCCTTCTTTTATATTTGTTGCAATCAGTGTAGTAAGGTTGTTATAGTCCAAGTGGTTGAATAATTTTTCCTGTGATGTGTTGTTTGCTGCTTACCTTGTTCGTTTTTTTTTATGTTGTTGAAAACTTCTTTGTACACTATGTTTGTTATGCTTCTGCTTCTGTTGGGGGTTTCTTCGCTATTCATGATTTTCAATCCCTCTTCTGATGTAACTCTGGACAAAGTTACGTACAGTTGTTCGTGACTGAAGACAGGCTTAGGAAGATATAAACCCACTTTTCCTAGGCTTTGGCTTTGACTTTTGTTTATTGTCATAGTGTAGCATAGACATATGGGAAATTAGTGTCTCTTTATCTTGTACGGACATTTTGTGTCTGTTATCATTAAAACTATCCTTGGAATAAGGATTCTTTTCCCTTTCTTTTTTCCCGTTAATATTTCTGCGTCGACAACTCTTTCTCCTTATCTTGTAACCAACATATGTGTACCATTACACAATCCTTCTCTCTGGTTTATGTTCATCATCATCATTATTGGTGTGTCTTTCTTCAGTTTGAGTTGATGGTTAGGGAGTTCTGAACATTTTAGATTGTTTAAATAGTCTTGTGTATAGAATGTGTTCTCCCCAAACTTAGAATATCAACATCCCCTATGGTGTCATAGCTTATGTACTTTTTGATTTCCCATGGATGGTGTGAAAGTATGAACTCATTCACCTCATCTACTGTCTCATTTCTGGGTGTGAGGATGGCTCTTTCTCTTATGTATCCTTTGTCTGCAAAAGTAGTGGGAAAGTTATGGTATATACTGTCAACAAGTTCTCGTAACAGATTTTTGTTTGTTGAGAAAAGTAGGTTGTCCCCGAGTTTGAGCAGGTCGTTCTCCTCTTGTAATGTGCCTTCTATTTCAATTTTTTTTTGCCACTCCATCACCCACTTTCAATATCCAGTTTGAAAATATTTTCTCCTCCGCTTTGAGTCGCATGTTCTGTTTCAGTATGTAGACAGAGTGTTTCTCCCATAAGTATGATCGGTTTATAGCTGCCATAACCGTGTCCTATTTACTTCCTTGGTGAATTACTGGCATAATTTGCTTAAAATCACCTCCTAGTAACACAGTTACCCCACCAAAAGTTTTCCTATTCGCTTTTGAATCTTTCTTACACATGATATCTCTGAGGGTACGGTCCAAGGCCTCAAAGGCATGCCGGTGTGCTATTGGAGCCTCATCCCAGATGATTAGTGATGTTTTCTCTTTTAATTCTGCGAATTGAGTTTGTGGCTTGATGTCACAGATAGAAGTCTCTCGTGTAAATCAAGTGGTATCTTAAAGCGTGAGTGTGCTGTTCTTCCATCCGGTAAGAGAGTTGCAGCTATGCCTGAAGTTGCTACTCGAAGGACTATTTTCCTTTCTAAACTAAGTTTTGAGATAATTGTCCTGTAGACATATGTTTTCCCAGTTCCTCCTGGCCCATAAAGAAAGAAGGATTTGCCTTCTGCATTGCTGATTGATCTCATTAGAGAGTTGTATACTTCTTGTTGTTCCAAATTCAGTGTCGACTTTAGGTGCTCATGTTCTTTCCCTTCCTTTTCAAAGCTGTATTTCAATTCATCTGTGATCAGCAAGTTATTAAACTCATTCATCATATTCCTGTCCAAACTTGGCATATCTGAGAAATCAGCTAATGACTTATCACTTTCATTCAGAAGCCGCTGCAGTTCTAACAATGTATATTTCTGGATCTCTTTCTCTGTTAAGGTGTAGTCATTGAAATTGAATTTAATCCGCACCTTATACACCATATCTTCTCCTAAATCTTGCCAGAAACTTTCCCAGAGTTTCCCAGGTTCCCTTCCTTTTTAGTGTCGACTTTAGGTGCTCATGTTCTTTCCCTTCCTTTTCAAAGCTGTAT
>OVBB01000426.1:0-24725 GCA_900406415.1 Isatis lusitanica
AAGGATAAAGATGCCAGTGGAAGAGCCGACAGAGGAAGTGCTGAAAGAGTTTTATGAGGAGCCAGAGAAGGTGATGCTTAAGACATTCCCGTCGCAGAGGCAAGCCACTCAAGTGATGGTGACTCTGGATCTTCTTTCCACCCATTCACCAGACGAAGAGTACCTGGGAGAAGAGCCTGAAGTATCTTGGGCCATCAATCCTGTCATCTATGCTGCATATGAACGATTCAAAGGCAGGCTCCAGTACCTAGATGGACTGATAGATGATAGGAACCTGAACGTTTCTCTAAAGAATAGAGCTGGAGCAGGTGTTGTTAAGTACGAGCTTTTGAAGCCCATCTCTGAACCTGGTGTTACCGGAATGGGCGTTCCCTTTAGTGTTTCTATTTGATCATAAGTTGTTAGTGTTTCCAACTTGTGTTGTTGTAGTCTTGTAGATGCTATGAACACAAGTTGGACATATGCAACAAAAGCAGCTTCTTCAGTTTAAAAAGGCTCTTACTCTTGCAGATGCAGTAGCTGAAGATGAGTAAGCATCCAATAATAATAAGAAATTATATGAGAGGAAAAATATGAAACGAACTATGACACAAGACCCTGATAGAGACTATCAGAAGTTCATCAATCTTACAAGAGCTGGTGATAATCTTAAACATTATGTAACAGCATGTAAAATATATGAGAGGGGAAAAGCAACTCTCGAAAAAACTCCTTGGTTATAATGTGGTTTTATATGTAATTCTCTCATCACTGATTTTATACACAAACAAAACAAATACAATAGATATACCTTAATCATCCTACAATTACATCACATACACCAAAAAAACCCAACTCAACCACACTTTTTGAAAACAAAAACATAATATTACTGCTAACAAGTTCCTATTAGCTTTAGACTTGGCGATCAAAGACCGAACACAACCCATATATACAAAGCATCGACAGTACACATCCTTTATAATCTCCAACCAGATGTTGTAGCCACGAACTATTTCTCATCGAAAAAGAAATGTAATGTGGACTGCGTCTCCTTAGATTTCTTGATGTTAGACTTTCCTTTCCCTTGCTTCCTTCCTTGTTTTCCACAGCTTTTACTAACATCTTGCAACCTCACATAGTGTTTCGATGGCTTCTCTTGCTCTGAGAGTAACTCGTAATCTCGCTTTGTCCCACTCTTTCCTGAAGACTTCCCACTAAACTCTAAGGCACCTTCCTTCATGCCCTCGCAATGGTTTTCATTTCTTGGTTTCTCTTGAACAGCCTGATGCTGGATCTTAAGCTGATTCAATGCCTTATTTGCAGGAAAGCTATGGCCTTGAGTCTCGTGTTCCTCTTTTGAGATTCTTGGTATATCGATGTTGTAGGACTCGTCTGTTTCATTAGTAAGATCTGTCTCTTTTGATTCACCTTCTCCATTGATACCTTCCTCAACTGCATTCTTTACAGCTTCAAGATGAGAAGCAACAGCTGAGTTATCTTCAATAAACGGTTCTGCTTTCACAATCTTGCTCTCACCTGTTTCATTAGTAAGACCAGTCTCCATAGATTCACCTTCTCCATTTATACCCTCCTCAACTTCATTCTTTACAGATTCAAGTTGAGAAGCAACAGCTGAGTTATCTTCAGTAAACGGTTCTGCTTTCACAATCTTTACTTCGGCTTCATCCGAACTATCTTTCCCTTCATCTAGTTCTTTAACTTCCTCATCATTATCCGAAACTACGACCCCTTCATAACCTTCAATCATAGGTTCCTCTTCCACATCAGTCGATCTAGTTTCTTTGTCACTTTCTTCTGTTTTCGGCTGCTTTGCTGAGAAAAACTTCGAGATCAAGCTGTTTTGTGAGGCCTTTAGCGGTATCTGCATATCATGTACAAGAACCTGCTTGAGACATTTGACTTGTACACTAACAAAGGGAAACTGGTTAACCATACCTGTTGAGTACACTCCGGTCCATCAAAAGAAAGTTTACCAATTGCAGAGGTTACAGGATACCATACCTGAAAGTTCAATCTCAAGTATGTGAATAAGAAAATACCATTATTACATAGATATGAGGAACTAAGTAAGCTTACCAAATCCGAGTTTTCATATGGTGCAAGTAATGGCTTCAGTTTTGACGTTGAAGGATCATCTAACCATGTGTCGACTGAATCCTTGTCACTTAGAATTACTGGCATTCTGTCTTTAAGTGTACAATAAACAAACTCGCATGTTTATTTAAATACTTAGTAGTGTGGACTTATCAAATCAGATGTAAACGCAATATGCTAGTAAAGTTCATATCTCCGTTAATGCGTGGGTTTGATCAATCTTAGTCTTGAACAAAGAGGAACTCGAACGAAGGGTATTTAGAGAATATATATAATATCCAACTTGAGATGTTATGTGTTCCATTGTGCTACTAAGAATCAATAGTAATTACGAATTAGGGCTAATTTGTTTATCACTCACCATGGAGCCAATCCAAGGCTGACGAGGAAGCGGTTGTCAAAATAGTGAAGGTGTAAAGTGTCTCACCTGCACGAGATAAAAGTAACTGTTACATTCTAAATTCGAAGGGAGCAAGAGGTTTTAGCTACCACAAAGGACCAAAAACCAAAGATCGAATTCATCTCAAGTGTTGCTTCAGTTTTCCATTGACAGACCAAGTACATACACCAGATAGGCAAGATAATGAGTATATAGAAAATAATTACTAGGTAGAAAATGTGTCCTAATCAATACATGTTTTAGGATCAGGTTAACAATCAATATCGAAAGAGTTTGAAAGAAAAAAAGATGAACAATTCACCTCCTGAGTTCTGCCAGGAATCAAAAAGAGCAGCAAAGACCAAAGGTCTCCCATCCTTAAAATGGATGTAGTAGGGTTGCTTCTTTGAACCTTCCTTCTTCCACTCATAAAACCTTCAAAACGAATCTCACAGTAAACTTTTTGGGATATAGATACAAAATACAAACATGTCTAATTATAGAAAAAGGTACACATCTACCTACAGTAACATAATATCAGAAGTTAACTGAAAGTTTGTAAAAGTTTTGTGAGACCAAACTCCATACAAGCAGATAATGGATTCAAACGATTACAAAGAATCTGATCAATAACAAAGAAGAGTTTCTGCAGAAATCCAGTAACAAAAGACTCGTTTTTTACAAGAATATTCACAGAAACGAATATGGTCAATAACAACACTTTAGCATTGAAGTTATTTGCAATAGAATCAAAAGAGTAACCATGAAATGAGTAGAGACGGAAACTTATGAGGAGAGTTCTAAGAAAAGGAGATAAATAGTAAAATAGATACCCATCAACTGCAACAAGGCACCTATTCTTTGGAAGCAATCGACGAAAAGACGCTTTCTCAGCAACAGATTCAGACCGAGCATTGAACTGCAAAACATGTTAACTATGTTGGTCAGAAAATAGCAAAACACAGAACAGGAGCAAATCTCAAAACAAGACAAAACAGATGCAAATCACAAAACAAGACAAAACACAATCAAATAATAAAACATACACGACAAAACAAAAACCCACACAAGAAAGTTCAAAGTTTCACCATTTTGAAGAAGTCAGGCTTATCAGTTTTTTTAGTGAAACCAGGGACTAAACCCCACTTCATACAATGAACAGCAACACCATCATTGTCTCTCCTTAGAACAGGCAAGTAAGATCCAGGCGCAACATTGTAAGAAGGACGAAAACTGCTTAACAACAAAAACAACAATGTTCAATTTAAACAAAAAGTGAAAGACTTTTTTTTGTGAATCTCAATGCACAGATAGAAACTAAAATGGAGAAAATAAAAGAGAGAAGAGGAAAAAGAAAAAAAACCATTCGAGATGAAGAAAACGGGCAGGGAAGCCATGGCGGTTACAAGCCCTAGGGACATCGTCAGGTCTCAGAGTGCAACGAGCCCTACCACACATGTTACTATGTTCGATTCAACCTGAAACTGGGAAATTTAGAGCGCCAAATTGAAGGATTTGCGCCGTCAATAGCCGTCAGCGTTCTGTTCCAGTAAATGGTTAATTGAACCAGTGCCCTTTTTTTTTGTTGGGTTTTGAGTGGAAGCACTTTGGGAATCCGTGCAAACCGAACCTCTATCTCGATTACCAACCGGATAGCCGGGGGAAACTAGTGTGTTTTATTTATTTATTTATTTATTTTTATTTCCGTTTCTTATATGAGAATTTTGAATTGGGGAATTTTCAAATAGCACACTTACACTTTCATGTTTTTGCACAAAATAGCACTAGGGTAAAATGATAAAAATAACATTCCTTAAAGAAAAAAGATTATTATACGTTTATTTTTCACTTGTTTCTTCTCAATTATGTAATCCTAAACTCTAAAACTCAAAATTTAAACCTCTAACTAATGAACTATGAATCCAAATTAAGCTGCTGTTTTTATCATTTTCACCTTGGTGTGTTATTTTTGGGACAAAACATCAAAATATACTATTTAAGAGTATTTAATGGAGAACAAATCATAAACCATTAAAGTAAAAATAATAAAGAGATACTTTTGAAATTATTGAAAAAAAAAAAAGTTGATATCGGAGTGGGAAAATAGAAAAAAAAAGTTAAACAGGAAATTTGGATTCAAACGAAGTGGACAACACGGTCAAACTAGCTATTAATACCGAAGTGAATCGATAATTTATTTAAATAAAAATAAGCAATTTGACTCGTAATAACTGGATTCACCGAAGTAAAATTAATAAACATTAAATGAAATTGAGTAAATAGAGATGTTATACTTTGTTTCAAGTTATAAAAACATGATAAATGATCAAAGACATGACATAGTATTCTCTACTCACATAAACCACAATTCCATACTTGTTTTCTCTTTGCATTTGAATTTTAATTCATTTGGAAAAGGCTGTGTGATGCAATATCGAAAATAATAATTTAAAGATTTTCAATACATGAATTTATTATTCATCTTCATATTTTAACATATACAAAATGAGCTTTTCATTCAAACTAAAACTAGATTCTGGCTCATCCTTAAAGAATAGAAGATAATTTTATTCTTTTAATTTTTTTTTGTGAATAATGTATATTTAAAAACAAATTTGTTTTTATCTTGTATTGAAGTCTTTTTAACGTTTTACTTGATTCACAATCATAGTTGAGAATTATCATGGCAACCGAAGTATCAAATAGTGTCTAGTGATTTAAATAGAAAAAGACAATATAATTTATCATGTCACCAAAAGTATCAACTATCAAGTAGCAGCGATTCAAATAAATGAAAATTTATTTTGTGAGTAGTACTATATGTTCACATGTACCATGAAATATATATATATATATATTGCGAAAATCATTTTAATTACTTTCATGAATAATATAAAAAATAATTATAAATTCAGTAGTTAAAATGCTATATTTTAGAAACTTAAAATCAACATAGGAAAGATCATCAAGTCAAACTAATAAAAAGAGAATTATAATCAACATTAATTTATAGTATCTTCAATAGTCAAAATAATGATATGCTAATATTATGATGTGAATAAAGTTATCACAAAAATTAATCCCTTCTATTTTAAATGTATCTAAACATAGAAATAAATAAAAACTTGGACTTGACTTGAATAAAAAACTATATCTACAGTTTTGAGTTATAAATATAGATGTATGTTTGCATCATAAGCCATCCAATCATAAACATAAGAGAAAGTTGCTCTGCAACACTAACACTCACCTTTCTTTCGTTTCGTTGGTATAATTTTAAGAGAAATACCCTCAAATACCACACTTTCATGTTTTTGTGACAAAAATACCACACCAAGGTGAAAATGACAAAAATAACATTTATTTAATGGTTTAAAGATAATTAAATTAATAAATTTGGGTTCAAAAGTCATTAATTAGGGTTTAGATTTTGGGTTTTAGGGTTTAGGTTTAAGGGATTGGGAAGAAACATATGAAAATAAATGTATAATAGTCTTTTTTTTTATTTTCAAAAAATGTTATTTTTGTCATTTTACCTTAGTGTGGTATTTTTGTCACAAAAACATGAAAGTGTGGTATTTTTGAGAATTACCCTAATTTTAACATGCGTACCAAAAAAAAAGTAACATATTAAAAAAAATCTAAAAAATGAGAAAAATGTTGTTCACGATGTCTCTAGTGATGTTGATAATCACAGTCATTGTGACAGAAGGAGAAGCAAAATCTGAAGTGCAATGTAATGTGTTGTGCCGTCCGCATTGTCAGAAATGGTCATCAGCGGGAGAATGTTCTGAGTGTCACAGGAAGTGTAATCAATCACCACCAGTCTTCAAAACAGTGGTTCCAAAAAGCCAAAATAATGGCAAAAATATTGAATCCACTTAACCAAATTTATTATATATAGTCTAATTTTATTCATGCTTTCACACATCCACTTGCTTTATGTATCATTTTAATAATAATATGAAAAAAAAATTCTCTATTCATTCTCTCCTCTTTGTGTCAAATTGATATAAGTACGAGCTTACCTTCTGTAAAACAAAACATATAAATCATTTGTGTTACAAATAATTAATATAGATATACTGTACTTTTGCTTTATTTATGTATTCAAAACCTCAATCTTACTTCAGTCATTCTCTATGAGGAAAAGTTTTCCTTTAAATATTATGTTTTATCTGAGAAATTATTTAACTTGTTTATCCAGATTTTGTGAGAGTGATTCGTATTTAGGTCTTTAAGGACTTTTTCATCATACAATGTCTTATGACCATGATAATGACTACCACGAGGGTCAGGATGTCCAGCAACATTCGGAATAGGTTGTCCGATGTTTGGTGGGGGATAATCGGTTCGTTCATCGTGTCGGTGTTGGGGTTTACTCTTTTCTTCTTGGATGATTGTCGTACCGATCGTTAAAGCCTTTCAATTTCTAAAACTGATTATAAGAGATTTTGATTGCCGTGAGGTCTGAAGTTCATTCAAGACCAACAAGCACAAAACTCATAAAAGAAAGGATGAAACTATAACGCCCCAACCGCCCTACCGGTGAGTCACCCATCCCTCAATCGGACTCGTGGGCCACACCCCTGTCCGACGGTCGGTGCGTTATTTTCGGAAAGCTCGAAAGTCATGATATACTGTCCATGCAAACACCACATGATCGTTTCCCGTGTTTTTGCCTCACTCACACGGTATCGCGAATGACTTCTCAGTAGGTCACCCATCCTTTGACTACTCCAGCTCAAGCACACTTAACTCTGGAGTTCTCCCTGGATGTGCAACCGAAAAGGTAAGTGCACTTTGGTGACATAGCTAGCCAAATCAGTTCTTTTAATCTCTCCCATATACGTTTCCATATATACCAGAAATCGGGATGTTACAATTCACCCCCACACAGAGTGCAACGTCCTCGTTGCACACCACAACCAGTCCCATACCGACTCCCAGGTCAGCACTGGGACGGCTAACCAGCTTTGATACCACTTATAACCCCCCAACTGCCCCTACCGGTGAGTCACCCATCCCTCAATCGGGCTCGCTGACGGTCGTTGCGTTATTTTTGGAAGGCTCAAAAGTCATGATATACTGACCCTGCAATCACCACATGACCGTTTTCCGTGTTTTGGCCTCACTCACACGGTATCGCGAATGACTTCCCGGTAGGTTACCCATCCTTTAACTACTACAGCTCAAAAGCACGCTTAGCTCTGGAGTTCTCCCTGGATGTGCAACCGAAAAGGTAAGTGCACTTTGGTGACATAGGTAGCCAAATCAATTCTTTTAATCTCTCCCATATACGTTTCCATATATACCAGAAATCGGGATGTTATAATTCACCCCCACACAGAGTGCAACGTCCTCGTTGCACACCACAACCAGTCCCAGACCGACTCCCAGGTCAGCACTGGGACGGCTAACCAGCTCTGATACCACTTATAACCCCCTAACCGCGCCTACCGGTGAGTCACCTATCCCTCAATCGGGCTCGTGGGCCTCATCTCTATCCGGCGGTCGTTGCGTAACTTTTGGAAGGCTCAAAGTCATGATATACTGACCCTGCAATCACCACATGACCGTTCCCGTGTTTTGGCCTCACTCACACGGTATCGCGAATGACTTCCCAGTAGGTCACCCATCCTTTGACTACTCTAGCTCAAGCACGCTTAACTTTGGAGTTCTCTCTGGATGTGCAACCGAAAAGGTAAGTCCACATTGGTGACATTGGTAGCCAAATCAATTCTTTTAATCTCTCCCATATACGTTTCCATATATACCAGAAATCGAGATGTTACATAAACTTTATTAAATAAAAGTAAAGGAAAGTCCTTTAGATAGTTAAGAACCGAAATGATATAATATTTTCCCTAATGGCACCAGCGCCAATTGATAATAGTTTGTTAAGGCTACCTGATCAATGCCCAAACAACTATAAACCGTTGCAGTATAGTGTTGTGGGTTATCAATCCATTAGGAAAGAGGTGATACAATCTAATTTTTATCAACTACCTTAAGTAGAACCGAATATAAAGGGGATGAAAGATAAACGCTAACTACTATAGAAAGAGTCTTGTGACACTCAAAACACAAGGATGAGCTTCATTGAAGAGAATCCTTGCTATGAAAAAGTAAAGATTCAGCTTGAGATGAGATGAACAGCAAAACAGTACTTGGACTAAAAATAACAATCTAATTAAGAAAGGAATGAACTTGCGACTAAAGGAGGGTCCTTGAAGGTTTTTCTTTGGAGATTGAAGGGTCATTGAATGTTACTACCAATTCAGAATGAATAATCTCCAAAAGTAACAACTTGGAGCCGAATTCCTTGGAAAGAGATTTTCTTATAAATTTATCGCATGGTGTGTCGGTAGAACCTCTTTGATCCTCGAGCCACCAGCTTTTGGCTAGTGACGGTGCAAGGGCCCAAGCCTTATCCATGTACCTCTTCGACCGTGGAGTCCCTTATTCGGCTAGTTTCCTAGGTAAAGAAGACTCCACCTGCTCAAATGGTTCAGACTTAAACTCAAAGAGTGGTTCTCTCTAAGAGAACCCTAAGAATTCGCTTTAGATGATCAGACTACATCGATCACTAAGAGGCGAGAACTCAACTTCGAAGCCGGTTCGAGTTTAAATCGGTTTTCGGCTAAGTTTTTCCCGGGTTATGAACAATTTCGTAACGGTTTCTCCCGTGTGAATAGTGTTTTGAACGTTTTTTTACTCAACGATCAACTCATTTTTCCTTCCTTGAGTCCCTTGCCGCCTGTTCTGATGATAGCCAGCCGCCCATCTCCTTGCTGAGATGCATGGGCGGCTGGCTTCCTTGCTTGATCCAGGTGCTATGCTTTGAGAGACGAGAAGATGGTGTCTGGCTTTCTTGCTTGAGCCAGGCACCATGCGTGATGGAAGGCAAAGAGGGCGGCTGGTCTTCTTGGTCTTGAGCCAGGCGCCATGCACGGAGGAGCAGAATAAGGCGGCTGGCCTTTGGTCTTGAGCAAGGTGCCGTGCTTGATGAGACGAGTAGAGGGCGGCTGGCCTTTGGTCTTGAGCCAGACGCCATGTTTGGAAGGTCATAAGAGGGCGGCTAGCGTTTGGTCTTGAGCCAAGCGCCGTGCTTGATGAGACGAAAAGAGGGCGGCTGACCATTGGTCTTGAGCCAGACGCCATGTTAGGAAGGTCAGAAGAGGGCGGCTGGCCGTTGGTCTTGAGCCAGGCGCTGACACAATCTTCCCAAGGAATTGCACCTGAAGGTCAGCTAAGGTTGGATATGGACTGAGAAGGTTAGTAACACTTCACAGAAATAGATGGATTGAATGGTCTCACAAGGGTTGCAGAATTTCCCTTGATATACCTAACTCAAACTATCCTAGGATATGACTCACCTAAACAATAGAAGAAGGATGTTGATCGGATATGACTCACCAAATAACAAGATTGTTCAAGAAGAACAGATGAGAATCACTCTCAAGGGTGTTTCATAGAAACGAAAAGATGATAGAAAATAATTTGTTATTGATCCAAAAGGTTTTCGAAATACATATAGCAAAGATGTTTGAGTTTTCAATGAAAATAAAAGACTTGAATGAAAATAAGAGTTGGGTTCATCAGTTGTGAATGAGACTCTTGAGCTTTTGGAAACTGCTTGTGTTTTGTGGATTTGATCCGTTCTTTGGAAGGGCTTCCTTAGTAATTATTCTGACTTTTGGAAAAGTCGATTTGGGAAGGCCTTCCTGAGTTCGAACACTCTCCTCCTGAATTCGGCATTTGTGAAGGCTCTCCTGAATCTTCTTGAATCTTTACTAAAGTCATAAGTTGTACTTCTTCCTTCTCACGGTTGGTTTGGTCTTTGGTTGATCTGAGCAACTGGTTAAATGCTTGAGCAAGCTGTCTGGTCCGGGCCCTAGTCATAGCTCCAGCTGGTACATGCAATGCATCCACGTCTACAAGCTCTTCTTTCTCCTCCATTTTCAATTCAAGCCCTTCCTCAGCTACAAGCTCAGCTACTTGTTCTTTTCTTGGTTGGTACAGTTTAGTGGTGCTTTCCATGATTGTGTCAGGCGCCGTGCTTGATGAGACGAGAAGAGGGCGGCTGGCCTTTGGGCTTGTGCCAGACGCCATGTTTGGAAGGTCATAAGAGGGCGGCTGGCCTTTGGTCTTCAGCCAGGCGTCGTGCTTGATGAGACGAGAAGAGAGCGGCTGGCGTTTGGTCTTGAGCCAGACGCCATGTTTGGAAGGTCACAAGAGGGTGGCTGGCCCTTTGAGATGGCATGGGCAGCTGGCCATTGATGGGAAGGTCTGGGCGGCTGGCTCTGCACATGCGGTTTGGGCGGCTGGCCCTGAATAAGAGGCTTGGGTGGCTGGCCCTAAACCATATCCTTCGGTTCACCAATCTCCGAGGAGGGAATTTTGACCGCAAGAGTTAGCCCCCCAGCTCGTTGCATGTGCGTGTGGTGGCGATGAGCATTTGATGGAGTGTTGGTCGGTGATTGGTGAACTAGAAGGTCTTCGTATCATATAAGTTTTTTTTTTGTTTTTTTTTTGAACCGAGATCGGTTGCCGAAAAGGGTCTTTTCTCTTTTGTGTTCGAGAATTCTTGGGCGGTTGGCTCGGATTTGGGAAAATCCTACTTCTGTCATGTTAGGATTACGACTATCTAGTCGTATATATGCACGCCCTTTTTTGGTTTCCTTCCTCACAGTTTTTCTGCAAAACACCTTTTCTTCATATTTTATAGAGTTCACAACCATGGCTAGGTTATCGCTCCGTGAGAGGAAAGAGATGGAGAAACGTGAGAAAGAAGCGAAAGAGAAAAGTGGGCGGCTGAGATCGAATCCTCCTGATGGATTGGCGGTTGGCTCTTCAGAGGATAAACCATCCGAGGTCGACTCGGCCATTCCACCTACAGAGTGGCCTGTCGATCGATTGACCCTGTCAACTGTCATGGTCACTCCTTTGAAGAAAGAGGCGATTTTAGCGTGGAGTGTTGCGAAGCGTTCGCCCGAGTACCTGACGGCGGCTGACGGAGTTGTTCATGATATAACAGGGACAGACTCCTTGCCACGTCTGATAAAGGCGGCTGGCTCCTCCCCTGTAGGTCCGCCTGTTGGTCCCTCATCGGGACTTGCTTTTCGGGAGGCGTTTTGCAAGAATTGTCGTCAATCCGTGATGAGTTTTCCATGATCGCGAATGCGAGCTTTAAGTTCCCCTCCTGTGATAGTTTGGAGGAGAATGATAAATACGCGGATATGGCCCATTGTGGGATGAAGGTTCGTCGATCTTTCGAGTGTCGTTTCATTATTTGTCCCCTTTTTTTTGCTTTTCTTACTGAACATCCTTGTGGTTTTGCAGTTTATTTCCGCCGTGAACAAGTGTGTTAGCGCGTATGACGCGGCTGTTCGCGGTACCCGCAATCGTGCCGAGGAGGCTCGGGAAGATGCTCGGTTAGTGAGAAGGAGGTTCAATGATTTCGAGGCGTCGAATTCGCAGCGGGTCAAATCGCTTGAGAAGCAGCTTTCCCTGTTGCAGGAGGAAAATGACAAAGCGGCTCGTTCGACGGTTCGCCTAGTGGCTAAAGTTTCGGCTCAGTCGGATGACGTGAAGGCTATAAACAATCAGCTTGACCGCTTCAAGGCCGATTGTGATGCGAAAGCGCGGCGTTCCTACGCGAATGGTCGGAAGATTGAGTTTTCAAAGCATCGTGTTTTTCTGGGTGAGCTGAAAAAGTCGTTTGAGCCTCTCTCCGAAGCGAAAACCCCAAGAGGGTGATCTCGCTCAGGTGGTGGGTAATCTCAAACTCATTGATTTACTTCAGGGGGTCGGTCCTCCCGATATGGACGAGGAGAAGAAGAAGCTGACTGAATTGAAAGGTGGTTTAGATGGGGCAGAAGGCCAGTTCGATCAAGTAGTTGCTCGGATTATCTTATATCGATTCTCAGTTAGTTTCTTCTTCAGAAAGCAAGCCTATTTCTTCACCGGAGATTGGGGCGATCAAAATGGAGGCTGCCACAATTGGAGTAATTGACTTAGCTGGATCGAATGAAGAGGTTCCTGGTATTTCGGACATCGCCGTTTTCAAGGCGTTTGGTCCGGATTCCTGATTTTGTAATTTTTTGTTCTTTGTCTTTGTTTAGCTTTTTCTGAGTTTTTGTTTAGGCTTTTTGCTAGGGGATTTGTGTTTTAAGCATTTAATGAGAAAAACTTTCGTTTTAGATTTTGAGTAATATGCTTGCTGTGTTCTCGAGGGGAACTGAAAGGTGGCAGGCCCATCTCCCTGAGAAGGATGGACGGCTGGACCTAGTTGCGGAAGTGGGTGGCTGTCCCGTCTCTCAGAGGAGGATGCCTCTTTGCCTTCTACACAGTTTAAAACGATCTTCGCCTAAGTTTTCCCGAGTTATGAACAATGTCGTAACAGTTTCTCCCGCGTGAATAGTGTTTTGAATGTTGTCAACGATCAACTAATTTTTCCTTCCTTGAGTCCCCACCCACCTGTTTTGATGATGGCCAGCCGCCCATCTCCTTGTTGAGATGCATGGGCGGCTGGCTTCCTTGCTTGATCCAGGCGCCATGCTTCGAGAGACGAGAAGATGGCGTCTGGCTTCCCTGCTTGAGCCTGGCGCCATGCGTGATGAAATGCGAAGAGGGTGGCTGGTCTTCTTGGTCTTGAGCCAGGCGCCATGCACGGAGGAGCAGAAGAGGGTGGCTGGCCTTTGGTCTTGAGCCAGGCACCGTGCTTAATGAGACGAGAAGAGGGCGGATGGCCTTTGGTCTTGAGCCAGACGCCATGTTTGGAAGGTCAGAAGAGGGCAGCTGGCCTTTGGTCTTTAGCCAGGCGCCATGCTTGATGAGACGAAAAGAGGGCGGCTGGCCTTTGGTCTTGAGCCAGACACCATGTTTGGAAGGTCAGAAGAGGGCGACTGGCCTTCGGTCTTGAGCCAGGTGTCGTGCTTGATGAGCTGAGAAGAGGGCGGGTGGCCTTCGGTCTTGAGCCAGACGCCGTGCTTGATGAGACGAGAAGAGGGCGGCTGGCCTTTGGTCTTGAGCCAGACACCATGTTTGGAAGTTCAGAAGAGGCGGCTGGGCTTTGGTCTTGAGCCAGGCGTCGTGCTTGATGAGACGAGAAGAGGGCGGCTGGCCTTTGTTCTTGAGCCAAACACCATGTTTATGTTTGGTAGGTCAGAAGAGGACGGCTGGCCCTTTGAGACGGCATGGGCGGCTGGCCATTGATGGGAAGGTCTGGGCGGCTGGCTCTGCACATGCGGTTTGGGTGGCTGCCCTGAATAAGAGGCTTGGGCGGCTGGCTCTAAACCATATGTTCTTTCCTTTGGTTCACCAATCTCCGAGGAGGGGATTTTGACCCCAACACAAGTCTTTCTCCAAAAGATGCAACTCACATCCCGAGTTCAACACCAAACCGTAAGCTGCGAGAAAGGCCTCCAAGTAAGACAATTAACTCTTCAAAACCGAATGAACCAATTTGCTATAGATGTCATAAGAGATGTCAATTTGCTGCAGCATGTCCTGAAAGACAAGAAGTAAATGTTACAACACTTGAACCGAAATTGAACTCATCTAACTCAAGTGATTGTTCATCACAATCTATTTTTGATATTTCCAGTGCAAGATTAATGCACTTTTCTATGCCAAAGGTAATTGATGCAGGTCTAGATTGTGACAAACAAACATGCAAGCCTGCCTCTGAGAAGGAAGAACACGTCCCCAGCTTCATATTAATCAAAGAGAACCAGATCCCATGAGGTAGTCATATACCGAGATATCTACAAAGGGAGAACTAACACAAGTTCTGATCAGGTAAATAATCCACTACCCACGTCTGTCCCTAATAATTTTAATACTAAGATGCTGAGTACGATATGTCCAGAAGGGCCTGAAGAAAACCTAGTATTGGTAGAAACATCAGTTGAGAAGAAAATAGGATTACCGAAAATCAGTGATAGTTTAGTTCAATCTGATTTGTTGCATTCCAATTCTAGTATCACGCCCTTGTCTTTGTCAAAAGGTCTTGATACAGGGCTTAAAAGGATGGACAAAGGAGAGACAGTCAAAATCGTTGTGCAGCATGTTGAAACTAGCAATGTAAGTATAAATAGATTTATTCTTACTATTCCATGGTCAGATATAATGCATTTGTTCTTACCATGAGGAGTAATTGCAGGTAAAAATTCAGAGATGGAGTGCAAGGTACATGAGTTTGTAAAGAGCAGGCAAGACCCAGCCTTTTCTAAGAAACCAGAGCTAGAAGTAGCACCAGCTGCAGCTATCACATTCAAATCCGAGGCTGATCAAAGTACTAGAAGTAAATAAAGGTTCAAAGAGAAACCAACATTTCAAGCTAAGAACACTGAAAGTGTTAGACAGGTAAGTCTCTCTTTGACTCAATTCGTTCCTATGATGCTACATTATATTAAAGGATTTATTAAGCATACAAGAGCATGAGGAAACAAATTGTTTAAGTTCACAAGTTGGAAATGGCTTGGTTAAAACTAGTGCTATAGAATTAGATTCAACGAGTTTATATTGTCACAAAGAACCCATGATGCAGTTGTTTCTTGCCCAGAAAGTCCTTTTTGATACAGGAACTAAAGAAGTGAAGCACAAGAAAGTTGCACCAAAAGAGAACTTGCTACTACGCCAAGTTCATGAGCAAGGAGCAAAACTGCAAATTGTGACCACTGCAGAGTCCACCAAAGAAGAAAATGTTACTACAGACTATAGCAGAGGCGTGCTCCTATCCTATCTGCTCAAATGACAGCCACCTGATGCACCTCATACCGCCAAGCCACCATAATACCAAGGTAATGACTCTAAACTCTCAATGAAGAATGAAAGCTAACTTGCTTTCCCTTGGTGCAGGAAAAATAATTCTGGGGACAGAACCTTCACAAGGGGAGAAGATGATACAATCCTCAAAACCAGTAACCAGCCAGAAAACCCAGTGCCAAGCATGGGGGTGAAAAACATGAAGCTAAGGAGAGCTAAGGAGACCAGCAAGCTGAGTTCAGCTCAAATGGAGGTCAATACCAATCATTCCAGTTCAACAAACACTTGGAGCACAAACTCAACCCATATAGGAGACACCAAAAAGAAGAATCATCCCAAAATTGTTTCCCAAGAAGAATTTATTAGAGATTTAATCAAAAAGATCACCAATGGATCTCCTGAAGACCGGAAACTACCAAAAGAGGTGTACCAACCAAACCAGGAGGAATTAAGCAACAAATACAATTGTTTTGGCTTCTGAACTCACAAAGGAAGCACGGAAAATTCGATTCACATCAAACCGGATTCATACATGGAAGTTACGGATTTTACAAGATGGTATAGCGGTTTCCGACCCCCATTCACGATTAGGCTAAAGATCGAGATGCACAGCCCAGATCACTCATTATCTCGACTTCATAACACTTGGATATTGTTAATGGGTCTTTAATGGTTCCTGGAAGCCCAAGAAACCAAGAAACAACCAACGGAGGCCCAAGTTATCACTCATTCTAAAACCGGATAACTTGGTTCTATTGATGGAAATGTCTAGACCACTTTGGTTTAGGAGCATCCAGAATTATCTGTGGCGACAAGGAGACATTTTTACTCTTCTAGAAGCACTCTAAAACACCTTAGGAAGCACCAGTTCACACATGATGAGGCGGAGGAGCTTTTGGAGAAACCTTCCTTATTTGGGTTCAATCACATTCACTACCTTGTCTACCAATGAAGACCAACGGCTATATGCCCATTCCAGCTGCGTTTTGAAGCCCAGTTTCTTGAACCTAGACACTCCAAAGGCTCATAATTACCTGGCCAAATTATCCAGATTCAAAGGAATCAACAAATCTCCCTCATTCAGCCTTTTCCCACAATATCTCAAAAGGCTGATTTTTCTCTTGTTTTTAATTCCCTAGATCTTTGTACATGAGCACTATATAAGCTCACCACTATCACCCATTGTAAGAGACGCTTTGAATCATAGTTTTAATACAAAAGTATTGTTTTCTTTCAAAGAAGTTTGTCTTTGAATTTGTTCTTTAGAGTTTAGGTGTGAGAGGCACTTAGGTTCTTTAGAAAACTATGGAGTAAGTTATTTGTGTGATTCAGATAGTTTCTTCATTCACTGATTGAGAGGGTCAATCGCTTCTACCTTTCATCAGATCATCCACCAGCTTGTCAAAGAGCACTGTACGGCCAGTTGACCATCTCCATCTTACCACATATATCCATCATCCATCACTATCTGGAAACAAGGAGAGCAGCCGCACAGCCAGCCTTGTCTTATCCATCCTCCACGGCAATCTCAGTTCCTGAGTTTGCATCAGTCTTGGCCCAACCTTGTCTTCTAACTCTGGTTTGATCCTTCTCTCGTATGCTTCTGGTTTAGCATGGTAACTTGGTTTTTACGCAAACTGCTCTACAGATTTTAGTAAAGAAACAACACAAAATCTCGCAAAATAGGACGGTCTTTTGTCGAAACATCATGATATCTTGAAATAAGATTTCGGAGGCCATTGACAAGGAAGAGATGGGGGCCGAGCCGTTCTTAATCCAACACGCAACACGACTCAGGTCCTTTACATATAGGAAACATGGCTCAGATGCATCGAAGAAAAAGATGGAGCCGAGCCGTCTCTTGGAAAGCATGAAGAGGACATGACAGGCAGATTGTTCAAGAATATGAACAGAGAAGATGGCTCAGAACGAAGTACAACGAATCACAGCTCGGGAGCATTATGAGATGTTCGGCTTAATTACACCGTGAAGAGGACAGGCTGAGATGTCTCCTGATCAGTATGGAGATAACATAGATCGAGATGCATGGAGAGGAAGAGACACAACTCAATGACAGGATGCTGAAGAGCATAACTCGGGGACGATCCTGAGAAGATCAGCTCGAGACAACACTCAAAGAGGTATCACTCGGGGGCGCTTCATGGCCAGCATGGCTTGGGGACATCCCACTGCCAGCACAGCTCGGGGACATCCCATGGCCAGCATGGCTCAGGGACACGGCAAGGAAGAGTCAGCTTGGTTGTAATTGGTAGCAACACGACTCGGGGACAAAAAGTAGGATACAGCTCGGGATATGAAGGCAACAACATGGCTTGGGGTATAGGGGAGGCAGCACCCGATCCTTGAGGCCAGGTAGTGCACCCGAGCCGTTTTGGCTTGTGTGTGATTCCTTGAAGGTGTACCTGATTTGGTACTCTTGTCGGCATTCTCCATATGATTTTTCTCTCCGTAAAATTTACATATGGAAACTTTTTTCGATAATTACGCATTTTGGCTGTTAATCTTAATGGTTTGGAGACGATATAGACATACCATTGTGGTAATTATGATGATGTTATTGAGTAATCTTAGGAATCATTATAAGAAGAGCCTCAAAACCTTTATTGCATATATTTTTATTACAAATTGAGTTTTTCTATAATGTTATAATTTATTTTAATAAAATACATTTCACATTAACATACATTATAATGGGAAAAAACAACACAACAGTCTCCCCCCTTTTAGATTATGTCCTTCTTTGGAGGCGATGATGATAGGCATACCGTTATGGTACGTATGATGATGTTATTGAATCGACTAACTTATGTAAAGCACTATAAGAAGAGCATCCAACTTTGACAGAATCTTTAATCTTCTTCCTTAATGTGATGGCTCTCTTTCTCATCTCTTTACCTTCATTAGCCTCAATAAGCTTCCTCACAGTCATCTCTACGATTTCTTTATTCAATCAACTTCCACCTCAAATGTTGTTTGCCAAACATGTGTCATAAGCCGCGCATTTACCCTCTGGTTCCCGGAATACGGCCTGCAGATCATTGGCACCCCATTGCTTATGCTCTCCAAGGTAGAGTTCCATCCACAATGGTTCCTGAACCCTCCCACGGCTTTATGCCGTAGTACTTCTTTCTGCGAGGACCAATTTACTAGAAAACCTCTCCCATCATGAGTCACAGCTTGTCTGAACTGTTGTAATGACTCGAAGGGGTTTTGTCCCGTTATTGAGCCTGGTCGGACCACCCACAAGAAGGATTGGTTACTCTGAACTAATCCAATGGCCATCTCCTCAAACTCTTTCTTTTGCGTCATCGCCAAACTCCCCATGCTTATATAGATCACTGAGTTTGTTTCTTGCTTCTCAAGCCACGCAAGACAACTTCTTTCTTCCGTAAATAAACTTGGAGATGGGGTTGCGGAATCGGTCAAATAGAGTGGACCAACCGGATATACCCGAACGCCCCACTTGTCTTAGCAGCCGATGTGAATGAATTCTCTAAAACATTGGAAGAGTTGTGTATTATACCAGAAGATGTGTCTCTCTTGCTTACATTACGGTAAAGTGACATCAGTCTCTCCATAGATCCATAAGCTGTCACAGGTAGATCTTTGTACAGGTAGATCTGCGTAGAAAGAAAAAACCCTTAACATCAACAAACTAACATCACTCGGAACAAAACTAACTAACAATTTTTTTTCTTAAAGAGACTAAACTATTTTGCAATATAAGCAGTGTAATGAGAAGAGGGATACCTTCCCATGAAGTAACCATTTGTCTTGGTTCTCCATAAGTACACACCGACTGATCGAAGTAGCAGCGGAAGAAGCACTAAAGATCATCTTCGGCAGAGTCAGATCTTCAGCAACTTGTCGAGGGAAGTAGACAAATTCATCATGAATAATAAAGTCAACGTCATTATTGAGTGTTAGAAAATCTTTCAAGAGGGGTTCACAGACAGAGTTAAGCTCCAGGATAAAGTCAAGGAGCCCGAGAGATGACATGTCGGATTCAGACAAACCATCGTCGATGGTGACGAAGTTCAAACTCAGGAATTCAGCGGAGATATCGTAGAAATTGCAATGAGTTCGAAGGATTGTGATTGAAAAGCCTTTGGAAGACAGGAATGAGGCCAAGTTCATCATCGAAGGTAAATGGCCTTGGAACGGTGCAGGAACTATCAACACTTTTTTCTGGTGAATCTCGTCCATAATGTCTTTTTTTTCTTCTCTCTCTAATCCTCGAGCTTGATTGTCCGTATAAACACATATTTGATTGCTTCTTTATTAAGAAAAAATATCCTAGAGTTTGATTGTTGTTGAACTATGACCCGGATTAGGTCAAGTTTGTGGGAATAACTTTGAGAATAAATCGAAGAATTGTCGAAGTGACTTTTTATTAATTGATCGAAAATTACAAGCAAATAATCAATGCTTTTGATCTAGCCGAGATGTAACTAGGTCAAGAGCAGAGAGTTCTAAGTTGTAAGATGAATGCGTGTGTCTCTCTCGAATGAGAGACCCCTCTATATATAAGAAAACCTAACCGACCTAAGACCCTTAAGATAAGGAAAACTTCCGGATTCTTCGCAGCATCTTTCCTTATCTTCCACCGAAATTTGCGGGTCGGCGCGGCATGTTTCCTTTTCTCTTCGGAAAACTTTCCTACTTCGACGCGAAGTATGACTTTCCTTAAATAACAACGTTTATCTATTCGAAAATAAACATTATTATTTATTAAACTTGAATATCGATCAGTCGGTGACTCGATAAAGTCCGACCGAGGCGAAATGTTGTTGGGCCTTGGAGAGGGTGCTAAACCCGTCCCCAACAATAAGCGCCCCCCTCAGTTTGTCGAGCGACGCGTTCGAGCTCGTCGAATTAGAAGAAAAGTGGCTCGTCAAAATTTCGCCTCGTCACGTTTCTAAGAGTTGTTCGAAAAGAATATTCGTAAATAATAATGTCGATGCCCACGTGGCACGCAATTAAGGCAAAGATCCATATCCCACCCACGGCGCGTGGGATCCTTCGTCGAGCGCGCGAGATCCGCGGCACGTTTCCTCATGCTCTTCGTGCAGAGTGATGATGACACGTGTCACCTACACAGAGGACCGTGCGATTTTCGTGACGAAGCGACGCGAGTTGAAAGACGTGAAGCGTGACTTTTCAACCCTAATGATGACGAAAGAGGGCGGCGGATTACGAAGAGTCTAAAACTAAATGATTATCATCTCGAAACCGTCGCCGCTCTTCTATAAAATCCAGCTTCTCGCAAGTTCGTCCTCATTTCTTCACTTCTCCGTTTTTTTGAAAAGGTAGAGCTCTCTTCTCTCTCCTCTTTTCCCTTTATTTTCGACGTCGTGTTCTTCATTTCGTCACCTTATTCTTCGCTACGCCGCCGTGTTCTTCGCTACGCCGCCGTGTACTCATCATCTTCAAAATGCCTTCGAGCTGTTCTTCGCTTGACTCTGTTCCCTCATGGAGAGGATTTCTTCCCGAAGCAGATGATCTAGAAGATAGAGATCTGGGTTTTGGTTTCTGTCGATCCAGCAGGTATCTGGCAGGAGTCGCCGAGGCGATTGAGGAAATCACCTTCTTCGAAGGTGAATTTGACGTACCCACTTCAGCGACTGTTGAAGTGACTCCTTCCCCACGTTCCGAGTCGGGAGCGACTGACGAGGCGGATCCTTCGAGCGGAGGGAAAGGGGACGACGCGGAGAAGATGACAGACGATCCTGCTGGGGATCAAGGTCGAGTTGTATGAAGGACCAAGGCGGTCCGTTAGTTTAGTTAGCTTTTATTTTTGTAGCTGCTTTTGGTAGGACCGTAGTCCGATCTGTGGACCTCGGCGTCGTAGTTTTTGTAAGCCGAAAGGCTATATTTTCTAAGTTAATGAAAGTACGGCATTTCCAAGTAACTTAGACGTTTCAAGAGTAACAG
Source organism: Isatis lusitanica (assembly GCA_900406415.1). Lineage (NCBI taxonomy): Eukaryota > Viridiplantae > Streptophyta > Magnoliopsida > Brassicales > Brassicaceae > Isatis > Isatis lusitanica. The sequence goes on from OVBB01000426.1 coordinate 21,206, forward strand.
TCCGAATAATTTAAGTTACCGTGCTAGTGGAATGACTAAGCTGAGTAGTATACTCGAAAACTTATTCGAAGTTAGTTCAATACGGAATAGACCAGAGCTCTTGAGACTGTCAAGATTTAGTCGACATCCGGGGTGCGAGGCTAACATCTGCTCGCATTGTCAGAGGCTTACGTCGGCTCGGCTTACAACTCGAAAGGTAAGTCTGTTTCGAACAGAGCATCTCAATCAAGAAAAATACGCTCCCGAGACTGAACTCCGGCGTGGTTACGTGGGTCAGTCATATGCTCGAGAGGTGCGGGCAGCGAACCCGGCTTTATATGACCCATCTTCACTTGATCAGGGTGAATGATGTAATGGTCTAGCTTAGAGGTAAGGCGAAGCGCCTACGTTTGAGCGTGACTCGTGACAGTTTTGACAGTTACTGACAAACTGAAGTTTCGACGACCGATAATAGCGTAAGTATAGAACGACGACGTCAAGTAAAAATTCTATGAAGAGGAAGAGATTTTTATTGATGTATAGCTGAACTCTTTTACAGGCTGCCTACGTACCCCGAAAGGGGATCTAGCCATTCGTAGTTCGATATAAAAGAGAGCGTAACTCGTTCTTTTTTTTTTTTTTTTTTGCGAAGTCACGTCGCGGAGATGGACTTAGTAGTAGAAACGTTTGAGGTTGTTAACGTTCCATGAGCGCGGCACGTCGTCGCCTGTCATAGTCACGAGTTCACAGACACCTGGTTTGACGATCTTTCCGACGATATATGGGCCTTCCCATTTTGCGCCTAACTTGCCGGCGCGATACTCCTTCGTGTTTTCGTAAACCTTCCGCAGGACAAGGTCGCCTTCTTCGAAATGTCGAGGCCGTACTTTCGTGTTGTAGTAGCGGGTCGGTTGATGTTGGTAGTTCTGCATCCGGAGAAGGGCTTGACCTCGCGTTTCCTCCAGAGTGTCCAAGTTATCAATTAACATGGCACTATTAACGGCTGGGTGAAGAGGCACCAGTTGTCGCCTAAGAGTCGGTACCACGATCTCGGCTGGCGACAAGGCTTCGCAACCCTAGACTAAAGAAAAAGGTGACTTTCCCGTAGCGCGACGCGGGGTTGTCCTGTGGGACCAGAGGACACCGTCGAGCTCGTCGGCCCAAAGGCCCTTCTTAGAATCCAAACGCTTTTTGAGCCCGTCGATGATGGTTTTGTTCGTCGCCTCAGCTTGGCTATTGCCTTGCGGGTAACGCGGCGTTGATTTGCTGAGGCGGATTCTCCACTTGGCGCAGAAGTCTTCGAACACGCTTGAGATGAATTGCGAGCCGTTGTCTGTGACAATTTCGTAGGGGAGGCCGTGGCGGCAGATGATGTGAGTCCAAACGAACATCTGGACGTCGTGATCTTTGATCGACGCGTATGCCTTTCCTTCCACCCATTTTGTGAAGTAGTCAGTCATGATGAGTACGAACTAACGCTGTCGTGAATTGGGTAATGGACCGACGATGTCCATAGCCCATCTCATGAACGGATATGGAGGGCAAGACGTGGTGAGAAGCTCGGACGGAGTGTGGATGATTGGACCGTGTCGTTGGCACTTCTCGCATTTGAGTGCAAATTGCTCGCAGTTTGCGATCATGGTAGGCCAGAATAAGCCGTGTTTTTTGGCCTTGAGGGCGAGGCCGCGGCCGCCGGAGTGATTGCCGCCTGCGCCTTCGTGAGTTTCCTCCATGACGAATCGGGTTTGCATGCCATCGATGCAAGTGAGAAGTGCGCCAGTGGTGCTCCAACGATAGAGGTCGCCTCGGATTACTGTATAGTGCGCGGCGCGGGCTTTGAGACGTCGAGCAGCCCATCTCTCAGCCGGCGCGTCGCCGTTGGTGATGTACTTGATAATGTCGAGCCTCCAGTCAGGGGTCGCGTTGTCTCCTTGCCTAGTGTCGGTTCTAGAGTGGGTGCCGACTTCGTCATCGTCGGTCTCGTCAGCATCGTTATGTTCCTCGCGAATGGATTCGCAGACACCTTTGGGAATCTCGATGCTCGGTGCAGGGATTCTTTCGACTGGGATTAGGCGTCGAAAGTCGTCATCTTTGTTTGAGCCGATCGTGGCGAGCGCGTCGGCGGAGGTGTTTTCGGTGCGGGGAATTTGTGTCAGTTCGAACGACTCAAATTCCGCAGCGAGACCTTTGACGATCCTGAGGTAGGTGTCCATGCGATCGTTACGGGCTTCGTATTCACCGTTATATCGTATTCACCGAAGTGACTTTTTATTAATTGATCGAAAATTACAAGCAAATAATCAATACTTTTGATCTAGCCGAGATGTAACTATGTCAAGAGCAGAGAGTTCTAAGTTGTAAGACGAATGCGTGTGTCTCTCTCGAATGAGAGACCCCTCTATATATAAGAAAACCTAACCGACCTAAGACCCTTAAATAAGGAAAACTTCCGGATTCTTTTTTTTTTTTTTTTTAAACTTCTGGATTCTTCGCAGCATCTTCCCTTATCTTCCTCCGAAATTCGCGGCTCGGCGCGGCATGTTTCTTTTTCTCTTCGGGAAACTTTCCTACTTCGACGCGAAGTATGACTTTCCTTAAATAACAACGTTTATCTATTCGAAAATAAATATTATTATTTATTAAACTTGATTATTTGTATGGAGTAACTTCGTGGAAACCGAACTTCGTTTGATTGTTTTTCCCTTTTTATTTTCTATTAAGTTGACTATTCACTGCTCCACCGATAGACAGAAGAGAAATCACACCAAATAATCATAAATTAAAAAAAACTATTGTTTACCCATATACGTGGCAAAATCTTCACCATTAGATTTAGGTGTTTTGGTTACTTTCTAATTTTTCTTTTGTTTTGGTTATTTGAAAAATTTCCCCTAAATAGATTTCAGTATTTTATTGCTTTACCATCATTTACTAGTAAGTAATCGGATGTAACAGGACATTGCTTTATATTAAGAGAAATTTAGCTCAATAGGTTAGATTGAAAATCAATTTGTCCATCTATGATATTAGTGATTTAAATTGTCCATGTATGACTTTATTAATTGAAATCCCATTATACCCTTTCATTTAAATTATAAAAAATTATTAAAAACTAACAAAAATTGTAATATTCTAAATTATAAAATTATAAAAATTATAAGATTATAAAAATTATAAAAAGCATAAAAATTATAAAATTATAAAAATAGTAAAAATTATAAAATTATAAAAATCGTAAAAATTTATAAAGATATTAAAATTGTAAGAAATAAGATTTTTTTAAAAAAATTACGAAAACTGTAGAAGTTAAAAAATTTTAAAAACTATCAAAAATTTAGAAATTATTAAAATTTATATGAAATATAAAAAGTATAAAAAACTTATAAAATACTAAATGTTATAGAATTATTAGAAGTTATGAAAATATAAAAATTGTAAAATTGTAAAAATTATAAAAGTTATTAAAATTATAAAAGTTGTAAAAAATGATAAAAAATTACAATATTTACAAATTTTAAGATTGAAGATGGTGAAAGCTTAA
>OVBB01000427.1:0-24685 GCA_900406415.1 Isatis lusitanica
GCAGTTGTGGGATAAAATTTTCGAAAGCTGTGCATAAGTCACCAATAACATATATGTACTTTTTTCTGATAATAGAAACATAAAAAGTCACCTATACAGCAATTATCTCATTGATCATCATGGTATCGAATTATTAGATGACCAGAGATTTAAATGCCAAATATCATAATGACTGGAGTCAGTAGAGTAGGTGAAATCTTTTGAAAACTATAGTCATTTACGTAAATAAATTCGTTTTTTTTTGTTTTCGTGTTTTTTTTTTGCCAGCCTTAATATTAAGAGTCAGGTGATGAGAGTTATGATAAGATTCAGTAATACAGTGCTAGTATATTGATATGTTGTAAGTTTCAAATGAATAAATAAAGGTACGTAGATACAAATGTTTAATCTGGAAAATTAGAACTGTAGTATTTTTTTTTGTAGATCTTTATCGTATACAACTAAGGGGATGATTGGTTGGAATGTATGAACCATCTTTAGCTTTAATTTATAGCTACAGCTCAACAAATTACCAATCATGCTTTATTTCATTTTTTAAAGCTACAGCTCCTACAGCAAAAAAATGGATGTAGAAGCCTTATTTACTAAAACAATATTTTAAAGGCTGTAGAGAAAAATACACAGCTGTAGGAATATATTTCCTTTTTTATTAATTTTGTCATTTATTATCTACAGCTACAGAATATACAGGTACATCAAATATATCTACAGACCAAATTCTACAGCAAATAATATACAGCTACAGTCCAACCAATCGTCCACTAAATAACTAATGCATGTTGATTGATTATATGAAATTTGTAATGTTCCAAGATAACTCCTCGGACTCGTGCATGCATTTTAATTTCTTCAAAACTAACCCAAACTCATATCAAATCCCTTTGAATCGGTTATTTAGCAGTTAAAGATAGGTTAGTTTGCATGAGCATGACCGATTTAACTTTAAAAAAAGAAAAAAAAAGATCAGATTTGGATGGCTGCATAAGCGTATATTATAAGTTTATAACATAACCAAATCATACTAAAAAAATCTATCGCAAATATTTGTACCGATGATGAATCTTTGAACTGAAAGGAGACAAGAAAACAAATACATCAAATATTTTCAACCATAATGGGAAGCTAGTCGGTCACACTCCACAAGTGGCCTCTGTTTTTGGGTTGTTTTGGTGAAGGGTCCCGAATCAATGGTGTGGAAAATACTTTCTCCTTATCTCCTTTTGTCTCTCACTCCAATAATATGATGAACCTTCGTTTCCTTTTAAACACCCTTTAAACATCACACAATCATCAAGTTCAACCTGAACCTCATAATAAGAGAAACAAAAATAAACTTACGTATATATAGAGAGAGAAACAATGAGGGAGAAGTCAGAGGAGGAGGGAGTTAAGAATTGGGAAAAGAAGAAGAAGTCTTCTTCACCAAAAAGAGTTGGGGAGTTTCTGAAAAAGAAGAGAGGAAAGTTCTACATTATTGGAAAATGTATCACTATGCTTCTTTGTTCGCACGAGTAAACATCAATACACACATTTGTATATATAGAGGATGATAGAGGCACGAAAAGGAGATATATAGCTCACATATTTACATCTTTACCTCTGCGGTGTTTTTCTCTCAGTTTTATGCGGGTGTGGTTGTTGTTATAAAATATATATATTACTCAGTATATTTCTTGTACCCCCAATATTTGTTCGTGTCAATGGATGGTTCATTTATAATAATCATATTGGCCAAATTTTTTTTTGCTTACAAAGACAGTTTATTTACAGAACACGATACCTTATGCTAACTGTGGTACTAAATAATTGATATTATTTATGAATGACATTATCTTCATCCTCCATCCTCAATGTCATTACATGCGACACTCTCACGTATACAATGCCATTATCTTCATTCTTCATAAGTTAGCTCTTCAAACTACGGTTATCATATTTGAAAACAGCAAAACGCGAGACGGCTCCAGCATGCTCCTCTACTCCAAAGATGGTCTGCGACACGCAGTCATGGTCAATCTACAACTTTTTGCATTTGTTTTGCATTTGTTTTGCAATCTTTGCCAATTTATTTGCTTTTAGTTGTTCTTTTGTTGATTAGTAAACTTAACATCTAAAAGAAAAGATACTATATTTGTTCTTTTTTATACGTTTTTATATGACATTTCTTATACGTATAACGTATTATCTAAAAACTGATGTATACATGATTTATATTCGATCAAGATAATTTATACTAAGTCACCTTATAGTTTCTTTTTCCAAGTTACCGCAAAGTATTTACTTTACATACACTTGTTCGAGAGAAAAAAACAAAGAGGGTGCTTTTAAGTACTATGGATCGAGACTGTAGGTTACTATTACTAACATGCACACAAAATCTATTTTATTAAAGAAGAGTTGGCATTTTTATCAGTTAGAATTGAGAAAAGAAAAAAAGAGGCAAAGAAAACTGGGGTCGTGTTTTGTTCGATAGTCAATTCTCCAGCAAAAGCTAAATAGTGTTTTGTTAAGCAAAGGAAAACAAATTAATCTTGTTTATAGGAGATAACAAAATAAAAGAAAACCAAATGATGTACTAATAATCTTGTTTTTTCCTTTTTTCTTCTAGCACCCTGGTGGATCTTCTGTCATCACCAAGCTCGGAAAAAATAAGAGCACACGATTGGAAACATAAAATCGGGTTTTCTAAGATATTGTGTTATCCATTCTCCATAAATACGGGTTCCAACCATAGTCTTGTTTTAGGTAAAGTATCAAGAGTAAGATATAAGCGCTTACCTATTCTCTTGCTATATATATGGATCAACGTAACCAAGTTGTCCTTGTGGGTTTTATGGATATTGACGCAAATCAACCCGTCATATTTAATGGGCTTATATTATTATTGGGTTACACCTATGCAGCCCAAATAATCTTCTACACTAAAGAAAGAGTCTAAACGTCGTCGTGTAACTCTCTCTGTTTGCGCTATCGTGGTAGGTTTCGCCGGAACAAGCAAGTTTTTTTTTGCTCCGTCGTAGGAGTTTTGTTCGGTTCCAATATAGCGAAAATAGTCACTTTCTTGAGTTCTGGATCGGCTATCGATTACGCAAGAAAACTCAGATTCTCAAGAGACTATTTGTTTCCTTAATTCTCCTCGATTGGGTTTTTTGACTTTTTTTTTTCTTTACTTCTATTTTGGCACAGCCAAGACTTACTTTTTTTCCAGCTGGTTAGTAGTTTCAGTGACTAACAATGGTTGGGGAAACTCTCGAGAGTTCCGGTGAGGGTTCAAAGAGAAAACATTGCAACGGTGGCGACGGAAGCCCCTTCGATGAGCTTAGCAATGGAGACTTAAACTCTGCATCTGGTCTTTCATCATCCGTAAGTTAAACAAAACCATGGCTTTACTCTTAACGCATTTCCATGGTTTCTTGGTGATATCGGCCATTGTTATGTCTTATGCAGAAAAGAGCCAGGGCTTCAAGAGGAGAAATGACGTTCCAAGATATCTACGGTGCGGAGACATTGCTGAATGAAGAAGACGAGGAAGATGATAGTGATTGGGAACCTGTGCAGCAGGCGACGCCCGTTGAGTTTGTGAAATGGTGTTGCGTCAATTGCACCATGACGAACCCTGGTGATATGGTCCATTGTTATGTACGTTTCTTTTTCTTGCTCGGCTACTACTTTCTTTTGTGATCTCAAGTGACATATGTGTGTGTATTGGCTATGCATCACTAAAATTTATTCCTTGATGCAGATTTGTGGTGAGCACAAGGAGTCTGGCATTCTGAAGCATGGGTATTTGGCATCTCCGTTTTTCAAGGACACTGGTCTCATCAAAGTCGAAGAGAAATGTGGAGGTAGGAATTACTTGTTTTGCTTCTTTTGGAGCATGTCCCTAACTTTGAGGCTTGAGCAACTGTAAGCATGCTCACTTCTCTTTTATCTTCATCTTAGGTAGCTCATCTGCAGCCAGCTCGACAGCTGTTGGTTTCGACGAGAGAATGTTGCTACACTCTGAAGTATGATTCTATTACTGTTATATCTTTCCTGGCAAATCTCTTGACGTCGTACGATTTGTTTATCTCCAAAGCTTTTCTCCGTGCAAGTGTTTCCGTTTTAACATGTGTTGATGGCATGCTTAATAAGTTCGAAGTGAAGGCACATCCGCATCCCGAGAGACCTGATCGTCTTCGAGCTATAGCTGCTAGTCTTGCCACAGCTGGTATATTGGTTTACTGTCGTTAGCATGCTAATATGTTCCATTTTGCCATATCATACCTGTGGGAGTAATATTTGTATTCACCATCTTTCAAAACTTGCAGGCGTCTTTCCCGGAAGATGCTTGCCTATTCATGCTAGGGAAATCACGAAACAAGAGCTTCAGATGGTGAGCTGCTACTTTTGTCTTAGAGACATCTCTAACTGCCAGTAGTTTGTTTATTTCATTACTTTTGCAAACAAGTCACTGACTGGTTTATATTTTTCAATTTTCAAGGTCCACACTTCAGAGCATATTGACGCTGTTGACATTACAAGCCAGCTTCTTTATAGGTTTGACTTTACCTGTAACTTTGCAGTGTTCAGCATGCCAAACATGTTTGTTTACCTGATTTGTTTGTGTTATTTTTGCTCTCACTGCTCATCTTTCACACTGTCTGGCAGCTACTTCACCTCTGACACATATGCTAATGAGTATTCAGCACGTGCTGCTAGACTTGCAGCAGGTTTGTGCGCTGATCTAGCTACAGAAATTTTCTCTGGCCGTGTAAAAAATGGTTTCGCTTTGGTATGTCAAAATTCACCCTAGTTTTAAACTTTGTAAAAATGCAACTCTACATCTGCTTGAAAATGAAATTAGACCATATCCGGTTTTAAAAGAATGTTTTGATTGGATCAGGTTAGACCTCCCGGTCATCATGCTGGCATCAAACATGCTATGGGGTTTTGCCTTCACAATAATGCAGCCGTCGCTGCATTAGTAGCACAAGCAGCGGGAGCAAGAAAGGTGCTGATTGTGGACTGGGTAATGTCGCTGATAACTCAATGCCGGGTGGTTTTGTAGAACTTCAAACTTCTTAATGCTTGTTCTCTGCATCACGTGTTTAGGCGAATATGAATATCTTCTCAATTGTTGCAGGATGTTCATCATGGAAATGGAACCCAAGAGATATTCGAGCAAAACAAATCTGTAAGCTTGTCTAATTCGATGGATGTCTTCTCATTAATTCTTAAGAGTGTCGGATGCAGTAAATTATTTTTGGGACTTAACATTTTCTACACTAAATACTGGGAATACTTGTATAGGTCTTGTACATTTCCTTGCACAGACATGAAGGAGGCAACTTTTATCCGGGTACCGGAGCTGCTGATGAGGTACCTATGCTTTTCGGTTGTATATTGGCTTATCAAGTATTCCTTAGCAGACATAGTTGCCACAATAAATCCGCATATACTAGCTCTTTGTTGAGTTTGTATTACGTCGTGTTAGATTGTGCATTTTGTCTGGTCTTGCTCATCTATTGAAGTGTAGCAGAGCATAAGTTAACTAATATTTTATTATGTGGTGCAGGTTGGTACCGATGGTGCTGAAGGTTATTGTGTAAATGTTCCATGGAGTTGTGGTGGGGTTGGTGATAAAGACTATATCTATGCCTTTCAGCATGTAGTTATTCCCATAGGTACAGAGCCGTGTTTTGCTATTCCCTTTTAAGTTTGTTTTCAACTCTAGTCTTTACAAATAGTTGGTTTCCACAAACCAAGCTTTGGCTTAGTTGATGACTAATATGCTCAGGAAGTGAACCGATCTTCTGAATGTTCGTCAATTCTTTATTTAGTCTAATTCTAACTGGAACCCTTCCCTTGCAGCTTCTGCATTTTCTCCTGATTTTGTCATCGTGTCAGCGGGATTTGACGCTGCTAGAGGAGACCCACTAGGATGCTGTGATGTAAGCTTTATATTCTATGGCTGTTATTGACAACTTCTGTCATTAGTATTGTCTCGTGCCCCTCATCAGAGGGTGTTCTGTTCAGTCTATTGCCAATTCAATATTGGTTTTAAGAGACAAATTTTGCTCTTACTTTCAGGTGACTCCGGCTGGTTATTCTAGAATGACGCAGATGTTAGGTGATCTATGCGGCGGAAAAATGCTAGTTATTCTCGAGGGCGGGTACGTGTTTTTGCGGTTTCTGAATAGTCTCTTGTTTTCAAGGGGCAGCTTTTATATCTTTTTTCTGTTTTTGGTCATTATTTGCAGCTACAATCTTCGCTCCATTTCTTCTTCTGCTACAGCAGTGATCAAGGTTAATCTCTATCGTCAAACTCCATATCTCTCAGAATCTGCATATGGTTATGGAGACTGACGTTTATTCGTGATCCTGCTTAATCTATAAAGGTGCTTTTGGGTGAAAATCCGGAGAACGACTTGCCTATCGCTACCACGCCCTCAAGAGCTGGCCTGCAGACAGTTCTTGATGTAATGGATATCCAAATGAAATTCTGGCCATCACTTGCGACCGCGTACGCCAACTTACTCTCAGAGTGGGAAACACGTCTCATTGAAAACAAAAGTGAGTGATCCTTCCCGAAAAACATCTGCATCCTTCTCCATTGCACTTTTCTCCTAATAAAAGCTCACTGGTTTTACAGAAAATCAGGTAAAAGGGAAGCTTGTTCGGGTTCCCACATGGTGGAAATGGGGACGAAAGAAGTTTTTGTACAACTTTCTCTCTGCTCGTATGAACTCAAGCTCGAAAAGATGCTAGACCACAATCTTCCTAATCCCTCGTAGCAATTGTATTCTAACTCAAATCTTTCGATACCACGAGAATACTATTTAATTGCAGGACACTGATCTAGATTTCTCGGTTCTGTTCAATATTTCTTAGCGTTGAGTGTCAAAAAGAATTGTATTTGTCTGAAGTCTTCTTATAGGAGATCAACAACAAATTGGGAGAGGAAAAAACAACCTTATACTTACAAAACGGAGGACAAAATGTTTTTGTTCCCTTCTGTCTCATCCTAAAGAAGACGACAACTAGTACAAGTCTACAAGAGCCGACTGAGCTAATTCACATGTACGAAACCATAACGAAACAACTGAAGTGAATTGCAAGGTTGTTTCACAGGAACCGCTTGAGCCAATGGCAGTCCACGGCATCTTTCTCGAGCTCTTCTTTCATCTCACGTACGCGTTGAACTGAATCTTTGAGCTCCATTTTATCAAGTGGCATCTCTGCAAATTCTTTCAGAAACTTGTGAGCTCGCGCTGCCCCTCTCGAGACTTCCTCTGGATCATCTTCTCTGCTCTTTCTCTTCCCACTCTCCTGCAACACAACAGCACAAGCATTTTCATCTTTGTCAATTGAGAAGTTACGGAAGAATGGGTGAAAAATTTCCATCTCCAAACGAATCCAGACCTCACTGTTGATAATCATGGAAGACGGAGAGAAGTCTTCAAGTTCTGCAGCTTTCTCTCTTGCGAGCGCCACTACGCTTTCAGGGAAGTTGGCGAACTCAGCCACGTGAATCCCAAAGCTCTGGTCACATGCCCCTGGTTCAACCTAACCAGAAAAACAGCACATCAGAACAATTCAGTTTCCTGTTTGTAAGAAAATAAAACAGAGACACTTGAGCTAAGAGGACGCAAGAGAGAAATTCAAGATTCAGCGCATATAAATCTTCTTTTTTGGGAAGGGGCAGATGGGGTTTAATGAAAACCAACCTTGTAAAGCATGGTGAGTTTGCGGCTTTCTGTGTCAATGTGTGCGCTGACATGGAAGTTTGCAACGCCAACGGTGTTACCTGAGACTTCAGAGTTTGCTTGAGCCAAGGCAGTGAGTTCGTGGAAGTGAGTAGCAAACAGAGTAGGGGCTTTCTTCACTTGAACCAGATGCTCACATATAGCCCATGCTAGACCTGATACAGTCACCAAGATAATGTTGTTAACAACATAATACAGCAAATTAAAACTCGAAATTCAAAGAAAAGAAGAGAAATTGTAGTTAAACTAACCAAAACCATCATAGGTTGATGTTCCACGACCCAGTTCATCGATTATTATCAGTGATTTATCAGTAGCTCCTTTTAATATGGAAGCCGTTTCAAGCATTTCTTGCATGAAAGTAGACACTCCACGCAGCTAAAACACGAAAGGGGAAAAAGATCCGAATATGAGTTTTACACAAATCAGCAGTTTCAACTACGAAGAAGCATCCAGTTAAACTCACTTGGCAATCGCCTGCTCCTACACGAGCGAAGATACAGTCTCTGATGGAAATTGAAGCTTTATCACAGGGAACAAAGGAACCAACTTGAGCCATCAGAACAGTTACACCAACCTGGAGTTTACAATGGCGCGAAACCGAATTTAATCCATATGCCCTCGAAATAACATTGAACTACAAGAAATCGTCATACCTGACGAATGAATGTGGACTTCCCTCCCATGTTTGGCCCTGTTATTATTTGAAACCAACTCTTCCCTCTCATCTGATTTTGTAGAACAGTAGAACAGAAACCAAGTCAATAGGAAAATAAAGAAAAACAAAGTTTCTGATTTTTTTTTTAGCATTCAAGTACTTACAAGTCTACAGTCATTTGGTATAAAATTCACCCAGTCTTGAGCTTCTACGCATGGATGTCTGCTTCCTTCTAGTACAATGTCTCCAACATCCTGCAATTTGTGAAACATTCTCTCAGCATTGTAAAAGTGCAAAAAAAAAAAAAACATCTGATATTTTTTGAAACGAAACAATTTACTAACCGAAGAGGTGACTTCTGGCCTACAGTATGGGGTAGGGCAACTAGCAGCCAAATCAGCAAAGCTTAATAAAACATCCATTTCAGAGAGCAGCCCTGCTAACTCCTCAAACACCTAAACCATACAATACACTAGGATTAAGATACCAATTTTGTAACAGTCCAATACTTGACACGAATAACTAAACATACCTCGGAGAAACTGGCAACAGTCTGAACTACGCGATCAACTAGCTCCTTTTGACAGCTCTTGTAATCGTCCACAACACTTTGGTACTGGTCCCCAAGTTTCTTAAGCTTTGTGTTTGTGAACTTCACTCCATCTTTGCGAGTCTCCAGCACCACAAACTGTGTCGTCAGCTTCTTCCTGATTTTTGGCTCTTCCTTCTTCGTGATCCTGAACACATGCCCGAATTGCGCTGCTTTGTCAAGCTTTAAAGCCTTGTCCACCTGAAGATCGAGTTCCATAGCAGTCTTTTTGTGCAATTCGTGAATCTGCTGCTCCAGCAACTCTTTTTGATCTTTCAGAGATGATAATGTGGTGTCGTAGCTTGAAGATATCATGTATTCGCCATTTTCTAGCTGGTCCAGATCTACAGAGTATTCTACCAGTTCAATGAACTTGCCGAGGTGATCTGCGTCTGTTAAAGCCTCAAGCTTTTTCATGTATCTCTTGCTGATGAGTGATGAGAATTCTCCGGTGTACTGTTGCAGTGATGTTTTGATGAAGGGAAGCCTTATAGTTGACTGCAGAGAGAAGATGAAAACTGAATTAATATTGATATTCAAAGAAACTTAAGAACACACCTATAAATGTAGAAAAACACTAAATACATTTACGACAATGGAAGTGCAATTTCTAGTCCAGAGAATCAGATTAAAGTACAGAACGTACCTGATAGAGTTTGATGATGTGCTGTAAACCGCCTCTTCTTCTCTCGAGACTCCGCACAAGCCTCTCAACATCTGAGATTCGCTTCAGATGCTGTCTAAGATCTTGCCTTAACCCAGCTTCTTCAACAAAGCACTGAACTATATCTAACCTCATCGTAATCTCATCCAAATCAACGAGAGGTTGCTTCAGCCACATATGAAGCAGTCTCTTACCCATCCCTGCGGTGCATGTTCTGTTCATGAGACCAAACAAACTGAAATTCTTATTTGCATCAGTTTTGCTCTCCATCACATTCAACGCCCTCATAGCTGCAGAGTCGAGTCTCATGAAACCGCCGATATCATATCTGCGGATTGTGAAGTTCCCATAGTTACCCTCGTCGGAAAGAAGTTCAGAAAAGGAGAGTAATGCACCTAGAGCAGGAGTCGCAAGCTCAAACCCGGATATCAAATCTCTAACAGGTTCAATATTCCCCTTCACCAATCTCTTTAGATCTGAGTCTAAATCTCGTCCTTTAAACTCCTGTCGCTTCCTCTCTGTTGTCATCACGGCACACCTCTCCAGAGACTCATACAGGCTTTTGCATTCATTGGTTTTACCGGATTCAGCTGGAAAAATGCACTCTTTAGCGCCTAAAGCAACCAGAGAAGACTCCAGGTTGGTGAATCGGCTGTCATCAAGAAATTCAGCTAGTCCGAGAATCCTCCTGGTGAGATCAACATAGGCCATTCCGACAACGCATCTGCTCTCCTGAAAACTTGGGAATAAGGAGACAACAACCGGTGTGTCCTGCATTTCGTTGTTTGCAAACAGAACATCTTCAAAGCTTCCAATGTTTCCAGGAGAAGCTGTCTTCACAAGTCTCCAATTCGATCCGCTTCCTTCGTAAAGCTCGACAGTGTGATCATTCCGCTCAAGGAGAAGATCCCGAGCAATCGTCTCAAACATGTTCTTGCTGATGCTTACGCTTGAAAGAGCATTTGCTCCACTCCCGAGCTGGCGTAGAGCAGTGGTCGTATGGTAATAAGTCTTTGCAATGAAAACTGAGTTCTCGCCATGAGCTGTATAATAGTCCTGCAAAATGCAATTAATCAATGACAAAAGAAGTGACAAAAGAAGAAACTGTAGTATTTGTTCAAACTATACAAAATGAAATACAGAACTCACCTTGCGGTCAAAGAATCTAACAGCTCTTGTGTCCTGAAAGGAAAGAACATTCAAAACCCACACATAACCATACATCCAGAAATCGTACAGCTTTTTTAAAAATATTTCCAAATTCGTTTTCCAATTAATATATGCATACATGTGTTTGCATCCCGCGAGTTTAATCCGCGGTTGCAATTAGGGGATTTATACAATTCTTTTTAAATTTTTTTCCGCAGAAAAAGAAGAACAAAAACGAGACTTACATTTGGTAGGGTTTTGAAGAAGGAGAGAAACCCTTGAGCCTGCTTAGCATCTTATATATTAAAACCAAAAAAAAAAAACACAGACCATTATTAGACCTTTGGAGAAACCCTTAAACCCAAATGAAAACTCCGATACGAGAAAAAGGAGAAAAGAAACTAGGGTTTTGCGTTACCCAGTTTAAGCTCCGGAAGCTTGTTCGGCTCCTCGAGAGTACCCTCCATCGGCAGATAGAGAGAGAATCGGAAATCCTTGGGCAACTACGGAGCAAATATTCCTTTTTTTCTGGGTTTTCCAAAGCAAATGAAATAGAAAGCGAGTGGGAATTTTCGAGGCAGATTTTATGGTCGAATTTGGCGGGAAAGGGTTTGGCGGCAAGTTTTCCTCACCGGCGGCGCGTGGATCAACGTCCTTTGAGCCACGCGTGTCTGTTTCGACGTTGGTCCTCTTATTAAATATAAAGGCCCATTAAGCTTTTATATGGGCTTACTGGGCTTACTGGGCTTACAAACATTTGTGTATAAATAATTGCACCCTACCAAGAATTACGAATCCACAACTTTTGAGTATTTTTGTTAGGAAATGAAAGAAAGAGGACAAGTCCTAAAGATTTCATCTCTTCGTAGAAACATGATTAACGACAACATTATTTGGATAATGATACATATTCACATATCTATATCCGGATCATCTGATGTCTATGATTAATATATATATATATATATATATATTTATATATATATATTTATATATAGGATAAGTTATTTTGGAAAACTTTGGACAAAGGGAAGTGGAAGGTTTGTACTAAAAAGCACTATACTGCCTATAGAGGACGATGATGGCCTTTGATGAGCCACAAAAGTCATATGAACTTATCTTTATGTCATTTATGGTTCCAAATAGTCAGGTATATTCCCCCTTCTTTCTTTCTTTCTTTCTTTGTTTTGTTGATTCCTTATTTATCTTCTTCAGTTGCATTCTCTTTTTTTTTTTTTTTAATATTCTTAAAGGATTTTTGATCCTATTAGATCTTGATGGATGTCATTTTCTTTTCTAAACATACAAATTTTTTATTTAGGAAGAGTATAAAAGCTTATTAATGAAACTGAAGCAAAATGTATAAGCCATGTGTCAGTTTGTACATTTAACAATGAAAAGGAAAAGGAACGTACAAAATACTCCAATTGTTTTCACTATTTTACCAAAAACCAATGAGTATATACGTCAAACAATTTATGATTGTAAGATTATTTTCTAAATATATTGTCCCTTAGAGTCTTAGATTGTAAGAACTTATTGAAACCCTATATATGTATATGAATGTTGTGTTGACATTTTTAATTATTATTTGTCGCAATCTTAATGCTTACAATGTTTAAGTCAAGGAAATGGATATCGGAATTCAACGGTAAATATTGTGTTATCTATTTTTATTTGGGAAAATGTTATTGACAGGAGATATTATTATCACATCATAGAGTTTTAAGTGTCCCCAGTTTCTTGTCATGATGATATATCAAAAACTTTATAGAGTACGGCCAACCTAACCAAGCCAATAAGCCATGATATAACACACAAAGTCATCTCTATACATATGGTCACACACACACACACACGGACACACATATATCATATATGCATACAACATATATCATTTAACTATGCATTCATATATGTGTCTGTTTGTGCAATTATAACTGACAATACATATTTTCTTATGTCTTTTCCCACTTCGACATTGTGTGACATCAAACTTTTAAGAACACTAAGTTCCAATTAGAACACGTTTAATAATTATCAAACCCATCATCCGAAAGTAAAACCACCCGTCGTGTTCAAGGGTTCCTCTATGAACTAGTGTTTGTTTCCGAGACTAATCTGTTTCCATTTTGGTATCTGAAATATTTGCTTACAAAGAAGCTAAATTATAATTTTTACCATGGTATGGAAAAAAATACACTTGTACTAGCTGTATTAAATTTTATTATTAGGAGTAGATAAAATCCCAATTCAATTTGGATATTTGTATAGACGTACGTGTGGTCTCTAGATTTTCTTCTATTATTTTTTTTAGTGAGATCTGTAGCTAGCGTTGTATATAGTATGTTCCATTATGTTGAAAAATATTGATTATCCATTCTATTTTATTCAAACTTTACATACACTATATCAAGAACATGACGTCTTATGATAATTTATCGATATACATAAATGAAGAATTACAGAAAGAAAGAAAAGTATGTTTGTATATAAACAGGCTGTTACATCATAAACCAAATTTAGAGGTGAAGCATCGAGCAAATATTAGTAAGCAATTTTGATATCATTTGAGTGTGGTTGAAGCCATTATAAAGCTTTGAAATGATTAAAAAATAAAAGGGTATCATGACGTTACATCGTCAGGAGGAAATGATCATAGATTTTTAAGCATAACCAATCAGCTGAAGATTAAAATGCAGTCTCGATCTACAATTGGAATTTTATATAAAAAAAAATAAAAATATCTTCATCATATAACTCGTTTGAGAATATACATACTTAGATATATTGTATTTTACAACAACAAATATAATTCAGCATCTATAAGATATGAGAAAGGCTATTAAAGTGATCAAGTATTAACCAACTGGAAAAAAATATTAGAAATTACCGACAAGTCTGATACGAACAAAATGGTCTTTGTAAAAGTTGTAGTATAGTTACTTTTATTAATTTCATAACATTCCCCACCATAAGTAAGGGTTCGAGTGTTTTTTTTTTTTTTTTTTTTGGGTTAAAACNGTTAAAACTTGAAAGGTTGAACAAAACATAACTTGTTAAAGAAAAACTAAAATACATGCACATTTAAACACATAGAAACTTATAGCTAAATATATGCCTTGATAAAACATCATGGTTTCTTTTTTAGTTGATCTCATACGATTCTGATCAATATGCTGTCTCTAGATCACTCAGTTATTTTTTTTTTTAAAGAAACAATAATGTGGAAATTTGGTGTTGTCAAATCTCCTTAAGTTAAGCGTGAAAGTAGGAATATAGGCTATATCTCTATCTTTTCGCTATCCCTAAAACCTCGAAGAAGCTCTACATCAACTTCTTACTATGCCATTAAGTTTGTCGCGATAATGTTTTCTGTTCTCATTAGAATTCACATGTTAATTTTAGACAGAATCGTTTACCTTGATTCCAGTAGAGTAATATGACATAACCAACTTAAAGAATCATAATATATATTCAAGAGGTGATTGTAGTTGAACTAGTAAATCATTTTCCTAGTTTAATCTTGTGAGCCGATTTAACCAACAAAAAAAGAAAAAAAAAATTATTAAGGTCAGACTAACTATTCAGGAACCATTTGGTTATAGCCAGTTAGCCTAGTTTCTTTAAAATTGTTGGGTAGTTTTCTATATAGTCTTACATTTATTATTATGCCATGCCTGTCCTTGAAGTTTTGTGAGTACTAATTCTAACAAAGATTTAGTAATTACGATTTATGTTAATCTTATAGAACTTTTATTTCTTGTCATTCCAAACAACAAAATTCAAGAATCAGTCTCTAAAAACGAAGTTGTAAGAAAATGGAAGGAAGAAGAAGTCAATGTTGAGTTTTCCCACGAAGAAAAGTGGAGACAAATACACATTATCTTTCAGAATACATTTCCATGAAAGAAAATTGCGCAAATGAACGGTAATCTAAAAGAGCATTGACTATCTTTGCTATAAATAGAAAATGATTCATTATCAACTCAACAACCAAAACAACCGAAAAAAGAATATGATATAAAAATAAAGCTGGAGTTGTGTACTTTTGAGAGTGATAATGAGTGACTGAGATCTGTAACCAACGAAATTGGGAACAGAAGGTACCTAATACAACACATAATGAAAGCACTCAGGGGAAAAGCAAAATCAATACCCACTTTTTGCAAGTAGAAAAAGGTTCAAAGACTAACCGAGGATTAAAACTTTAATTCTGAGTTACACGATAAACAACTTAAATTGATTCACAAAAAGAAAAGAAAAACCTACATTGGTGATATGATATATGTTGTTGTCTTCTTCATGGCTACGAGAAAGAAAAATTGAAAGCAACCCTTAGAAGAAGCCAGCGAGTCCTTCCATTATAGTCATGTGGTCCTCCTGATAATGGCAGGCCTAGAGAGAGAGAGAAAGAGAGAGGAGATAGATAAGAGAGAGAATGGGATGCTGGATAATTAGGTGGAGAAGGCGGCATGTATAAATGGAAAGAGTGGATAACAACGAATGACCAAAATAGGAGATTTTTATATATACCATGAGAGTGTTTCATCTTTGCACGTAACTCCTCAGTTTGTGATGTTCCTATACGTGCGTATATCATATATTCGTATACGTTTACGTATTATAGTGCACTGGTGAGTTAGTAGCTTCGGTTTTCACTCATTAACAAGGTTAGTTATGTAATTAATAATTTGTTTTAGCGTCGAACTTATTAAATCCATTTTTTTGCGATGTGTCCTTCAATTTTTTTTTAAAATATATCAATTGAAATGCCTCTCTTTACGAACTTTCAAGTAATTCTGAAAATTTGTATTACTCTCAATCTCTCATCTCACCAACCTTAAAAGGAAAATGTTTAGTAAAAAGATTTTTTTTTAAGAAATAGATTATTAACTTTTTGTATATCTGTTGTTAGTTATTAATGATAAATTTTAAACTTCAAGATAATTGAATTTATTGAAAATATTGATTTAAAGTTATTGAAAATTGTTGGTCACGTTTTCATAAAAATAATATATTTATAATCAAATTTTGATATGTATGAAAAAATGTAAAAAAAATTAGTATTTGAAAATAGAGAAAATAATATTATGGTGTACATGATACCAGTTAAAATACACAAATTAATTACAGATAATGCTAAAAAAGCTAACACATCACCAATTCACTATGTAGAATTCAACTTTAAATGTTAGATTGACACATTATCTCTTAATATTCTCTTTCGGTATAGAAAAGATATATCTAGTATATGTTTTATCATATTAAACGTGGAAAAAATAAGGGAAAATAGTGATACAAAAGCTTACAAGATAAGCACGAGAGAGAAAGAGGTTCTCTTTTTAGCGAAAGCGACATATGTAACATATGTATAAGAGAGATATGTATAAGAGAGAACAGGTGTGCGAGAGTCAAAAGAAATTAAAAGATTGGTCGCTCATGGCATACTGAACAGAGAACAAAAGCTTTTTTCTTTTCTTCGTAAAATTATTGCTGCTTCCTTTTCTTAGGGTTTCGCACTTCCACGTGCTGACCTCCTATTTGAAATGAAATTTTTATAATCTTTTTTTTATTGTTCAACATGAAAATTTTATAATCTAACTCCCCATTTTGGACCAATTAAAATAGTTACTAGCTAGCCTTCTATAACTAGCAATTCACTTCAACTTCGTCATGAAAACTTATAATGTCTTAGAATACTTTCGTACCAAGTTTTATATTTGTCTTTAAGCCTCGTTGTCATGTATATTAGATAAACGCGTTGTCGTTAGTTTGTACTTTTGTTAGTACTTTTTGGGATGGTTAGTTGCTGATGATCGTACTATTTATTTTGTTAATGAGAAAATGCGTATTGACATAACAAAATTGTTTTATCATTTAAATATACCAAATAATTTTATATCTGACTCGGAATAATAATATTTATAAGTTACTGGAGCCGTAATAATTAAAAAATAGTTCCAATGAAGTAAGTCTGTAAATCGATGAGTGATCTTTTAAATTTTATTAAAGTAGACTAACGGATCCTTAGCTTCTTCTTTTCTTCCTCGCCAATGGTACTTACTTGCAAAATAATCCCAATGTTACGTCAAAACAAAACAAAAGTTTTTTTATTAAAACAAAAAAGAAATTATTATTAAAACAAAAAAAAGTTTTTCAGTGCTTTCATCATTTTCGCTATTTGAACTCAATTGGTTCCAATAAGTCGACGTAAGCAAAAGGGACTGCCCTTTTTCAAAAATTACCTGACTTATCTATTGAGATTTAATTGCTAAACTTAATTTATGGAACAATATTGCTTAAACATTTGTTTATAATGATTCTAGAAATACTACATTTTTGTGAAATGTTACTTAGGCTGTGTATTAAATCAAGTATTTGGAAACATTTTTGTTAAAATAAATATTTCCATGTTATTCAATCATGACTTTCTTAAAGTTCCTTTGAAATCTGTGGTTATTGATGATGATAATTATAAATCTCTTTTCAAATCCAAAACTATTGCACTGGTGATTTGTAGAATTACATTCTAGTTAATCTGGTGATATTGAAATTATAGATAAGACACTGCTATTTTTTAATGATTGCAAGTTGTCCATTTTTTAGAATCTATAAGATCTCATTGCCTTCCATTCTGGTCATTTCATTATATCTTTATCTTTACCTTTATGTTTAATAAGATTTTAAATAATATAATTAAGTTGGTAGGATTTATCTAACTGAAATTTCCCCTTTGTTAGTTAAACAAAGATCCATTCAATTAAGATAAGTGGTTTAATATCTGTTTTGTCAACAAACACACAATTAACTCAAAATATAAAATATCCTATGAAATTCATAAAAAGTTATTACTGTGATAACTAAAATAAATAAATTTAATTGCATATATAATGTGATAAATAGCTCTATAGTGAAATGTTTATTTTGGACCAACTATTTTTACTCAATCAAAAATCATTAGCTTAATATTAAAATTTAAAGATATAATTATCTCTTTATTTTTTTATTTAAAGATATATATATATATATATAATTAACTATTTTTTATAACTGTCAGAAATTCTATCTATCATAGACTTATTTTGAGCTTTTATCTAATTTGTAATAATAAAATATCTCCAAGAAATCTAAGAACATAATTAAAGACAAGGTCATGTATATTAATTTTTAAAAAAAAATCCGTAGAACCAAATAAAACGGAAACCTTTTATTACATTTTCACAAAAAAAACAAAACGAATATTTTTTCATCCAAAAAGAAAGTAAAAAAACTAAGCAGAAAACAATTTCCTCTTCAAAATCGTGCCCTCCTCCGAATGGATGTTGTTCCTTCCCCATTATGATATCCCTTGGCCTCTCTCTATATAGCTCTCTCTCTCTGTTTTCTCTCTTTCTCTCTTTCTCTCTCTCCATTCCAGTTCATAGCACATAGACTCATTTAAGTACATTGCCTGTGTTGTCTTTCTCAACCATTAGTCCTTTACTTCAATAAAGGTATATATACTCTCTTTCTCTCTCTCTACACATTTAGATACAAACATAGATTCTCTTGAACAAAGACATATTGTACTATTTGACTAATCACTATTACTGTTCTTTCTTCCATTTTTCTTGATTTTGCAGGATAAGGAAGAAATTGTTTTCTTTTCTTTCTATAGTTTTGATTGTCTTCGTCATTGGAACAGTAATCTTCTCTTTGATTTTTATGCTTTCTCTCATTTTCTTCTCTTTTTTGGTGCGTGTGAAGAAGATTTCGGTACAAGTGTCATTCTCAAAAAATTGTTTTAGGGCTTTTTAATTTAATTTTGTTGCTTCAAAACCCCCAAAAAGACATGAACGACAACAGGACTTTCAGTACTAGTACCACCATCAATGAAGACTACATGTTATTCCCTTATAATGACCATTATTCCTCACAACCATTACTCCCTTTTAGCTCTTGCTCTTCCATTAACGACATCTTGATTCACTCCAACGCATCAAGCAATCATCTTGACCATCATCATCACCATCATCATCATCATCATCAGTTCCTACAACAAGCACCTTCTCCTTTTCCTCAATTCGAATTCGTCCCGGATTTGCCCCTCCTCGCCTCTTTCCTCCCACAAAACAATGTCCATAATGATAACCAAGCCATCACCACCAATGACCATCATCATCCTCCATCACTTCTTCCCTTGAACAACCTTATCGGAGAATCTCAACTCATTGACCCCTCGGAAACCATAACCACACACGTAGAAGATTCCCAAAGAATCTCAACTTCTCAAGACCCAAAAATGAAAAAAGCCAAGAAACCAAGCAGAACGGACCGGCACAGCAAGATCAAAACGGCCAAAGGGACAAGAGATCGCAGGATGAGACTCTCGCTAGATGTCGCCAAAGAGTTGTTCGGCTTACAAGACATGCTCGGATTCGACAAAGCCAGCAAAACCGTCGAGTGGTTGCTCACACAAGCCAAACCCGAGATCATAAAGATCGCGAGCAGCCTTTCTAACCAGTCTAACCATGGCTGCTTCAGCAGCGGCGAGGAGTCTCAAACCCGTAAATATACAATCTTTTCTACTTTTACGTCTACTAAATTAAGTTTCGATTTTCTATGAAATTTTTTGATCTTCTTCATGCTTAATCTGAATTTGTAACCTTTTTAAATTAATCAAGGACCGGCGTTAGGATCGATGGACACATCGTCTGATCTATGCGAACTTGCATCCATGTGGACAGTCGAGGATAGAGGCAGCAACACTAACACGACCGGTACGTACGTTAAACCGTTAATTACCTGGTGTCTTACAATTCAATTTTCTAAATAAACTATTAAAGAGGAAACTATATATTATACAAATTATAAAATTCATGGTTGGCATTAGAAACAAGTGGAAATAAGGTGGACGGGAGAATGATGAGAGGGAAGAGAAGGATGCCGCAACCGCGAACGCCCATTTTGAAGAAGTTGTCTAAGGACGCGAGAGCGAAAGCAAGAGAGAGAGCAAAGGATAGAACAAAGGAGAAGATGCTGAAGAGAAGATCACAAGTAAATGTTGTTGGTGAAGAAGCTCATAATCATCACGATGAGATTGTAACGAATGATAAAAGCAATGTGAACTGGAATTCTTTTGATGCGACGACGCCCTGCCAAAAAGAAATCGAAGAACTTCTTTGCAAGAACGACCGTTTTGCAGTTCGCAACGGATTAGTTATGGATACAAAACATCACATTTCGGACGAATCTTATGATATGATCAACAAGTTGAATTCTTCATATCCAATGCTTGATCACCATCGCAGCGGAGGGACAGCTAGTTCCATAGAGGTACCTTATTCCATATCTACGAGTCACATTTGTTAATTTTTAAGAGTTTATTCTCTAATTACACTCAAATCCAAATATAGCCACACCAATGATTTGATCTTATATAATTGGATTAGGAGCTAGTTTTATGTTTTGTGGGTTGGTTATAAACCACTACCATATAGTTCCACATAAAAGATTGAAAGGCGCCGTTTTTTTTTCTATTGACAACGATTATGTATTTGCCAATTTTAATTCTTTGGTTACGTACCTTGCAGCAGCATCAGTTTACGGACCTTCATCACTTCTTGGGGAAACCAAGAGACCTCATGTACAACTACCATAATATGTGCTGATATCGATTTATCGTTAATTCGATCAAATTAATAATAATATGTTGACAGATGTATGTGAATCCTAAGTTTATATGATGGTTTTTTTTTTCTTCTTCATTTTAGTGTCACTTTATAAATCAAGACTCATAAATCAATGTAATTTTGTTTTTTTTTTTTAACAGCTAATAAATCAATGTAATCTATGCCTTTTGTATATATATATTTTTTAGTTATAGTTTGAGTTGTGGAACCTTAACTATAATATGTATAGATAGCACCTTTTTTCTTCTTAATACAGTATATGTGTGTTGAGTTTGTCCACTATCGTCTGTCTTTAGAGATACAAAAATTGATAAGATCACAAACCAAAATTATGACAATTTGGTGAATTTTTTTATTTGTAAATTAGTTTTGATGGTTAAATATTCTTTTTTCACTCTCTACTTATTATCTTTTATGACTCCTGGACGTCAATTCTAATAGTCGCTTAAGCCACAATCAAGAACTTCAAAACCTTCAAGGTTATTAACTTAATTAAATGGAGCAACTAATCAAAGGGCTTTGGTCACTATTGTGGGTTTATGTTTTAGCACAAGTTCATATGTGTGTGAATATTTTATAGAGACGTTATGATCACATCTGCTCTCGTCAATCCAACTGTCTTGGGAGTAGTCGTTACTTCTTTTGTGCTAATTAAGCCGAATTATTGGAAGAATTGGTTTTACTCAATCCAGACTTATAAACATTTTTTATGTATATATATCCCCAAACTAGAATTTCGTACCGATCATCTTAGATATATATATTACAAAAATTTGAATTTCTTATAGTACCGTTTGATACAGTACAGATAAAAATATCACAAAAATACGATTATGAACCTGATATCGATTATTATTTTCATTAACATAGTAAGTTATATATGCTGACACAGTAACAATATATATTACAATAAGCTTGTTGCACTAACGCCTACGTGTTCCATTTGAATCCTAAAAGAATATTTGTCCCTCACCATTTTCATAGCCACACAAGAAGTCGATCACTTTGATTCGGGGCCACTTTGCAGATGATCTATTGATCTAGTGTCAAACCTTGAGTGGTTGAGGTAATTGTAGTCTTGCGTAGAAATGTTTAAC
This sequence comes from Isatis lusitanica, assembly GCA_900406415.1. Classification (NCBI taxonomy): domain Eukaryota; kingdom Viridiplantae; phylum Streptophyta; class Magnoliopsida; order Brassicales; family Brassicaceae; genus Isatis; species Isatis lusitanica. The sequence continues at coordinate 21,580 of OVBB01000427.1, forward strand.
TATTTATAAAATACAGCTCTGAGCAGACTACACTCACCAAATGGTATACTTACACTTGAAATACATATTTGCTTTTCCTATATTAGCTTGTGTTCTGTACCTTGGTTCTCCACTTTTCCTGGTCTAATATTTCTTTTGCCTCCTTGAAAAAATACACATCCACTCGAAAAATTAATGTCTACTAGAATTCCATCGACAACCTTCTAAAATTACATCATTTATCAGAAATAAAATATATATTGAAGTATATATGTAAGCATCTGATCGATACCGAGTTATCGCCTGTAAAGTGTAAACATGTCATATTTATCTGATGCAGAGACAAAATACATATATAGGAGAGCTCTATTGTTATGAACGAAAAAAAAACTGAACTAAGTTAGAATAAAATCGTGATTAAAATAATTAAATATTAGAATTGTCTTTACAATTTTATATAAATGTTATGATTCACGACATGTTTGAAATGTCTCATAGTTGGTAATAACAAACACACATGATGCGTACATTGTTAATGCCAAACATAAGAGACAATACGGGAGAAAGAGATTTAGTGTTTTGTTTGGAATGTAAAGTTTGATTTGATTATATTTGGTTCCTGGATATGATTAGTAAAATGGATTATGAAATTACAATATAGGAAGCGATTAGAAGAAGTCCCAAACACGATGTGTCAATCTTCAGAGGAAAATGAAGCACATATAAAAAAATAATTAAAATGAAATTGTATGAAATGACAAAAATAGGTTTAGATATGTAAAGAGACATTGGAAAAGGTAAAAACGAATAAGTACACAAAGAAAAACAAAAGAATAGTTCAATTTGATGAAAGGAATATGCAACATTTTAAAATAATCTAAATAAAATTCTAGGAAAGGACAAATTATGTTAAGTGAGTAAAAAGACATTTGGCAAAAAGATAAAAATCGAATAATTACACCCCAAAAAAATAAGAAACTTAATTTATATATTATAAATAACATAAAACTTTTTAATATTTCGTGACACACCAACTGTGTATATATATTATATTTTATAAATAATATTATATCTCTGTATCATATCAAGTAATTGAAAAAACCATAACTTTGCATATATTCAATCAATTGGTAGACCAAAACATGTGTCTATATTCTAAATAATGTGAAGTGCAATGCCAAACATAAAACACACAACAATTAAACAGTTGTTAAGACACCACTCAACAAGGAAGTTCGAAAACGTAATTTTATCAAAAAACATTTTTGCGTTAAACTTTTGGACGAGCCTAGTGAAATATAGTAGGATGTTTTCTGAACAAGCAAAGCACTAATAAGGTTGAGAAATATGATTGAAATATAATGAGAAGCAAATTCAGAGGATTCTTAAACTACAGGGTTACATTATTCTCAGCGGAAAAGATGGTATAAGAAAAAGTAAAAAGAAAGACATAATCGACTATAAGAGGAACAACATAAAGTTGAAGTATATATATATAAAATGGCCCCATGCCTATATATGTCCAGATGTTAATATATATTCGCGAAATTTAAACTATCTAAAATAACTAGTTTAAGCGAGAATTTAGAAAATAATTGCCAACATTTAGCTAAAAATTCAAAATAGTTAAATAGTTTCTCCTTTTAGCCGTGGACACGCCAAAAAGGTCATTTTGGAATAACTAAAAGGGGGATTAATCTACTTGTCAAGGGAAAAAAACTTTGGCAAGAAGAACAAAACAAAAACCAAATGGATATGCAAGATGTTCTTTCTTCTCAATTCCAATCAGCAAAGCTGTAATATAACCCTAATGATAGAGAGCAAAAACTAGAAGAAAATAAAAATTGATGGAAAAAAAAACCCTAGATCTGAGTAGCGAGAAACCAGAACTTTGACTGTAACTACAAAAAGAAAACAAATGAATCCGACCACAGATGTACTTGTTTATACAGATCCAGACAGATATATAGAGAACGAGACCCAGAAACTGCAATTTTAATAAGACCGACATTCTCTTTTTTTTTTTTTCAAACCCTATACTAATTCAAAGCCCTAGTGAGAGAGTGTGGCTTTGAACGACAGATACCAACCCTATAAGAAATAGGAGTAGAGAGAACTGTACGCAACCGGCATCAATGGCGGATTTTAGGGGTTTCTGGCAAATTTTGTTGATTTCCTCTCTTTTTTTTTTATAAATGTTTTTATTTTGTTATGTTCGAACGGAGAACTGAGTCATATGAAGACTAGTCATATGCAGTCGAGGGAGGTGGCTAATCAGTTTTTTCCTTTTCAATTGTCAAATACTTATCGCACTCGTTAAGCGGCTCATTAAGTTAATAAGGCTAGTTGTAACTTGCAAGTAGTACTCCCTTTCTAAATACTAATATATTTTCAGCTTTATATATTCAATTCTTTTTTTTTAAATTACAATTTATTATTAGTAACTAATGAAAGTGCATATAAAACTTTTAAAATTTTATTCTTTTGAAATAACTTTTTATATACATTTATATTTTAAAAAATAAAATAAAAATATATAATTTATGAACTTTTGAAACATAAAAAATTTAGTATTGACATTTTATTTATGATTTTTCTTTTATTTCCAACATTTTTAATATATAATGAACATTTTTTAACTTTTATATTTGGAGATTTGAGGTTCGATTTTCAGATAATTTTCTATTTTGGTGTAAGTAAAATTGTAGATCAGGATATTATGCAGATAAATGACAGTTATAGTGGAAACTGGTAGAATATAAAATTATTTATTAAAAATTGTTTTCATAATTGCTTTGAAAAAAAGTTTATGGTAAAAAGATACTTCATATGGCAAAGAAAAAAGTTTTAATTCGAAACTTCACGGCTAGACATGACATAAATGAATATGGTTTAAAATGTATTTTCTCAGTTTTATCTTTGCACACTAATTTTGACTTTGAATCAAGGTAATTTTTCTCATTTAGCAAATTTCGTTAGTGAAAAAAAATGTTTGAATTCGAAACTTTTTTTTCTGGTTCTCTCTCTTAAACGGCTACACATGACATAAATGAATATGGTTGATAAAATATATATTTGTTGCGAAATAATATGTGGTGGTACACCTCTTTGTTCTATTTATAGAATA
>OVBB01000428.1:0-24635 GCA_900406415.1 Isatis lusitanica
GTCCCACATTGCTTAGATCAGGCTTCGAGACCCTAGACTCTCTAGTATATATAGAGACTCTTGTGCTCACTTTTAACACACACCATAAAAGTGCATGAGCTTTTGTGATTTAAGACATTAAGCATTCACAGATATTCTTGTACTTGAGATAAATATTCTAATAAAATCTCATNTCTTTAGTTCTTTTAAAGTAGAATTTTCGGAGCCCCGCAAATAAATAAATATCCATAGTGTGAGTTTCGGCTCTCACAAATATTATTATTTAAAAATCTTGTGCTTAATTTTTCTGGTAATTTCTATATAATCTTGAATATTTATTCATAAATAAAATTAGATGTTAGAAAAAAATTCCATGACTTCTTAAATTCTCTTTTCAGTTACCAATTTTTTCTATGTTCAATAATTTTTTTTTTCTAAACAAAACCAAAGTTACAAACTCATATACTATATGAAAGTTGCAAGACTCTCTCCGAGAGCGTTTCACTATTCCCAGAAACAATATCTCAAACAGGTGCCGCAAGCAGCTCCACGAGCAATTCATGCACCGCACGTGCCTCATCCTTGAAGAATCTGTCAGTCTGTAACTATCCCTTTCACGAATGGTTTTCAAAATGATGTTAGCGAAAACTGGAATTAGTATTCTGATTTTTCCACGGGTTTTGAGGATGAGGAGCATGCGCCATGGTGCAAAAAATACATAGAATTGTACAACAAGCTTAGAGAAAACTTGAAGAGGCTGTACTGGATGAAGGCTAATCGAAAAAAAATTGCAAGAAACCATGCGAAAGATGCAGGCTCCGAAGGCTACGTCCCAGAGCCAGAAGGCTATTGCAGCAGATGATAAGGATATGGACCCAACGGTGTACAATCGATTCAATCATTTCTCATTATCTTATAAAGGATATGGACTCTTCTCTTTTTGCTTATCTTATCTTTTTGTACCAATTCTTTGAGAATTGAAATATCTTGCGGCCGAGAAGGCTAAGAGGGAGAATCCAAACCTTCACAAGTTTGCTGTGTCAATGTCCATTCCAGAATACATAGACAAGTATGGTAGTTTAAACAAATGGGATCATGTTGATGACGCTGAAGTTTCTCTGGGTGGAAATTTAAAACCGCCAAATGCCATTGGTTTAGGTTTTCTTAACCACTTGCCCTTAGAGTAAAATGATTTTCATTATTTTCTTTTAAAACCTTTGGGTGGGCGGATAATGAGCAAGAAATCTTCTTCTCCCAAGCTCTTCTTCTATGATCTACACAGTGATGATTCCAAAGTCCAAGTTCTGGCTGATGCAAGGTGAATTGAATGCTTTGTCTACCAAATTCTCTTTTTATGTTATTGAACAGATTTACTTAGGTATATTGCATTTTTCTTATTTTAGTAAGTCAGGATTTGATGAAGCTGAGTTTTCAAAGCTCCATGTAAATGTTAAGCGTGGTGATATTGATGGTGTCACTGGTTTCTGGGTTTGTTCATTCTTTTAGCCTATCTCGTCATCCCTTTTCACTGTTCACATTACTCTTAATTTTAGACAAAACTAAGAGAGGAGAGTTGAGTATTTTTCCAAGCCCGATCATTTATTCTCCTATCCCCATTGCCTCCACATGATGCCAAGATATGCTGAGAATGTTATTGGAAAGGTAAAGCAAATCCACGTGGCTGTTATAATACCTTAGAGTCACCTTTTTTTGTACTAATCCTTTTCCTTTTTCTTTATTACGTAGAAACCTGAAAACTAAATTCCAGGTGAACCAAGAAACCCTGAGACATATGTTCTGAAAGATCAGGTCACATCAGTTTTTAAAAAGTAAAAGATTGGTGTAGCCTCTTTCATTATTGAATGTCATTATCTTTCGTTGGATCACTTCCTAGTTGTGTTTTAGATTATGTGGTCTCTGTCATTCTGTTTGTTGCTGCAATTAGATTCTGTTCTCTGTATTATTCTGTTTCTATCTGGGCAAGCGTTTGATGTTATTTTTGTTTCCCTGTCAGGAATCTCGATATCGCCAACATTATCTTGATCTGATGTTGAACGTGGAGGTTCGCCAGATTTTCAAAACTAGAGCTAATATCATTTTCTACGTCCGCAGATTCCTTGACAATAAAAGATTAGAGGTTTCTATGTTTCTCCTGTATGCGAAAGTATATTTTCTGTCAATACTGAAATATTCTTTCTTATCATTCATCAATAGTAAAGGTACCACTTATATATGCATACATTAGCTTATGTATATAGATCCTACATCTTAGGGATAAACACAAGATCCCAATATTCTATCTAATCTATAGGAAAATACATTATTATCCATATTAACTCATCCTTATCCTAATATTTTCCTTCTTTTCATTTTGAAGCTATCTTATCTCTGCATTTGTTATTCTTAAAATTTTGTCCATGTTGAGACACTTATTATAAACAATTAAACATGATTGCTGGTGGAGCTGCTGCCCGACCATTTGTGACGCATCACAATGATCTAATTATGAAGTCGTACATGCGTATCACACTTGAACTCTTTGTTGACTTATGAACGATTTTGAACACCAATTGGACCACAGTGGTGAATATTATTACGCGGCCAAAGCAAAATAAAATAAAAAATAAAACTTGGATACACAATAATACAGAGGTAAAAGAGGTAAAAAAGAAACAATAAAAAGTAATTCGATTAACTTAAAATACAAGAAAACATGTTACTCAAATAAAACGACTAATTAGTGTCGCCTACTTAATGGTTACCAAATAATAAAACGATTAAATTAGTGTACGTTAAGAACCGTTTGGTTTATGAATTTAATATAGATCAACCCAATGTAGAGGTTATTGCATAACCGGTCCTTAAGTTTATTTAGATATTTTCCTAATTAGATATGAAATAGGTTTATGGTATATTTCCATATTTGGTCCTTGTGTAAACCTATATATAAAAGACCATTGGTCTCATTAATAATAGATAGAGAATACATTTTATTCACAACAGTGTCGCCTAATCAATACTCACGAAATAATAAAAACAGTCGTAAGCAAAAGTATATACTGCAACAATATTTAAAAAACTATAAAAAATAGAATAAAACTATAAAAAAAAAATTAAAACTAAAAAAATTCAAGAAAGAAAAATTTAATAAACAAACTATTACTTATTCTCATATACAACAACAACTTTAATTTAAATTTATAAACAACCAAACAAATAAGCATATTAGAAAAGAGAAGAGAAATACCCTCAAATACCACAGTAACCACACTTTCATATTTTTGTGACAAAAATACCACACCAAAGTAAAAATGACAAAAATAACATTTATTTAATGGTTTAAAGATAATTAAATTAATAAATTTGGGTTTAAAAGTCATTAATTAGGGTTTAGATTTTGGGTTTTAGGGTTTATGTTTAAGGGATTGGGAAGAAACATATGAAAATAAATGTATAATAGTCTGTTTTCTCTTAAAAATGTCATTTTTGTCATTTTCACCTTGGTGTGGTATTTTTGTTACAAAAACATAAAAATGTGGTATTTTTGAGAATTGCCCATTAGAAAAACACAAAAAAATAAAAATCAATTCAATACATAAGTTTAAAAATACAATAAACAAAAACTACCCACAAATAAGCATATTAAAAAACAGAACAAAATTAAAATCAATACAACACATAAATTTAAAAATACAATAAACAAAAACTGCCCGCGCATAGCGCCGGTTCTCATATAGAATAATATAATTAATTTATCATGAGTCTAAACTTAAGGTTACATATGTCACTTTGTCACAAATACATCAATGGCGATTGCTTAAGATGAAACCAAAACAAGATAAAAAGAAAATAAAAAGAAAAAAGGAATAATTAACAAGAAGAGGACATGAAGCACATAGATTCTTCATACTGCAGGTGACCAATGAACAACTTTATCAATAAAAACATACCTACTCTCTCTACATTTGCAATTTTGCAATACAACTCTCTTTCTCTTCTTCATCAATTCTTCTTCTTCATTAGTTCTATCTCTCTATCTCTTAATGGCGACTAGGATTCCTTTCACTAAATCACAATGGGAAGAGCTTGAAAATCAAGCTCTTGTCTTCAAGTACTTAGCCGCAAATTTTCCAGTTCCACCTCATCTTCTCTTCCTAATAAGAAGACACTTTCTCTTCTCTTCTTCTTCTTCTCTTTCTTCCTCTTCACCTTCCAATTTCTTCTCTCCACACAGCAAGAAAACTTTCTCTTACTTTCTTCTTTTCTCTATGCTCTATGAAAGATTTCTAGCTATATGTGTTATCAATTGTGGTCTTAAGGTTTGCATCTTTAGGGTTGATTTGGTTATGATGTAAAGACTTAAAAAAATTTGTGCGTGTCTGAAGCAGTTGGGTGGAACGTGTACGAGATGGGAATAGGAAGAAAGATAGATGCAGAGCCAGGAAGATGCAGAAGAACTGATGGCAAGAAATGGCGATACTCTAAAGAAGCTTCTCCAGATTCTAAGTACTGTGAAAGACATATGCATAGAAGCAAGAACCGTTCATCAAGAAATCCTCTTTCTCCTCCTCTATTCTCTGTTTCATCTACACCAAGTCACTTTCTAGACTCTTCTCTCTCTTCTTCCAGGTTTGGACACAAACCCTCCTCTGTTTTAGTATTTTTAACTATAATGTCAACACAAAGCTTGAGCCTTGTTTCTCTTAATGTGAAGGGTAAGAAGTAAAAGAAGTGGATACATGGATGATTTCTGCTCCATAGAACATTTAGGGTCAATCAAAAGCTTCTCTGGCTTAGCAATGAAAGATGAAGATGGTTCTTGTGAGTATGAGTCTCTGAAAAAGAGGGAGAAGCAGCCTGATCGAAGTTGCTTCATCCTTGGCACTGACTTGAAGACGCTTGAGAGACCACTCATGCTTAAGGAGAACCTGAAACAAAGAGAAAATAAAGATTATGATGACAAAGAAGAAGAATAAGAGCAACGGAGTAAGAGATCTTATAAGTTTCTTGATGAATGGCCTTCTTGTAAGTCTTCTGTTTCTACCTCACTCTTCATTTGATCATTTTTTTGTTGTCAATGTCTTATTAAGTTCGTTATGCAAATTTTATCGCTTTTGTTGTATTAATTAGGAGTTTATATGACTTGCATAAATTTAGTCACATAATTTCACACGAAAAACATGTGATTTGCAGCAGAAACTTTTATTTCAAACCAAACTGTCACTAAACTAGTAGTAACCAATTAACGATTGAACAATTTTCTATCATTTATTATGTCTGAGGTTTGAGTCATTTGTCAGAACCTTGTTCTTTAAACCCGTACTGTAAAGTAGATTTTTTTCTTTTTTGTTTGGTTAAAACAGTAAATACACTTTCTTAATGTTATGACATGCTACACTACCAAATATTTTTTTTTGGATTGGAGCTGGTACGAGACAAACTAATGCTATCTGAATATAAATACGGAATAGGGAGATTAAAAAAAACATTTGTTTGTGAAGGAGAAGTAAACGAAAAACATTTACCTAAATTGGTGAACATATCTTGATAAGTATAACATGATATCATATTTTATGACCAAGCATATAATCATTTTGTACATATATTCAGTTAAATGAAAAATATATAGAAAATGATAAAAGACAAAAAATTAAAAGGTATGAGAGAGTGAGAAGTGAGAGAAGAGTGATGAGAAAGAACATGTTTGCATTGAGTTAGTTGTGTTCTGTTCCTGACTTTGGTCAGGTCTTGAAAAGCCACACACCCAATCAAAAGTTTTTTTGCTCTGGCTCAAAGAGAGAGAAAGATGACTTATCATTCTCATCAAATTGAATTATTAATGTTACTCTGGTTTGGTTTCGATTTGAATCTTCTCAGACAAAAGAAATTATACTTCTTTTATATTGTATGTAATTTGGTTACAAAATAAATAATTACAGTTAAGAAGTTATGTAAAAATGATGAATCTTAGAGAGATCCTTGCAGAGCAACATGGAACTAAAAAGAAGAAGAGAAAAAACAAACAAAAGGAGCAGAAGAAACTGTGGAAGACTGGAGAAACAGTATCAAATCCTTCAAGACTACGCACCCACGTTTCTTCCACTTCCTTCTGACACCAATATTTTTAGTAACTATTTTGCTATTTTTTTTATTTACATGATTTCACACACATTCAACTTCCTATTATAACCATTCACTCCATGGTAGTACCAAAATTCACCAAGTGATAATTCTAAATTTTTGAGGTATTTGTGATCCCATTCGATTAATCATTCATGAATCGGCATAACTTTGAAAGTGTAATCAACCAGATATAAGTTAGAGTATTCTTTTTTTTTTCTTGCCACAGCTGCAATATTCATTAAAAACTTTTACTTTTACCCTTCTATTTCATTTGATAACTAAATTGACAAATACTTTGTTTTTCATATAAATAAGATTTACAGTTTTTGGCTTTGATTGGTAACATACAACGGGTTGGAACTCTTACCGTTTTTATTACTACAAATCACAAAATATTATCATAAGCCAATTTTTTGTTTTCACACCAGTTTTACTACTCAATTAATTTTACAGTTTTGTATTATTAACTAAATGTAACCTTTCACGTATGAGACAATCAGACACTATGGCAAAAATCTAAAGATTCCAAATTTTAGTATTTTTATTTGCTCCACATCAGATCAGATCTTACAAATAGTTTGTTTAGTCCCTAAACCTGGTGTTGGGCATAAAAAAAAACTTTACCATTAACAATAATAATACACAAGGCTCAATCTTATTTTTTTCATCTAGAAGATTATATTCAAGATCAAACGATCAACTTACAACTTACAGATACACAAACTTAACACCTAAAGCCGGTGAGTAACACCACCCAAGAGACAAAAGCCAAAGAAGAAAAGATTACTCCTTGGAAACTAAGCCGGCAGAAACACACATGTTTCTCTAGAAACAAACCAAAAACTAACCCAGACATGGTTAAAATCTGCAAACAGAAGAACAAAAACTAGAACCCTAGCAATAAAATTCACCAAGAAAGGAGAGAGAGTAAGCGTGAAGCAGTAGACGTCGAATTATTGGAGATGAACCAAGACCGCAACTCAATATATTGCTCAGGAACACGCCAAGAGCCATGAGTTCAACGGCAACAGGCCATTAAAGGAGAACGTTGAGACACATGTTTTATCAAACGAACACCCACGACGAGATGCCAGAAGGAGCAGAAGCTCCCTTTTCCTTGAGATTGAGCCGGAGGTTCCTTGTCCGAAGACAGAACAAAACCAAATCACCATTAAACCTGTACTGCTGCATGCAAGAACAAGGAAAAACACACTTTCCAGACCAGGCAAAAGATCACCACCAGAAGCAGAAAAAGCCACATAGAAAAATAGATCTGAACCAAGAGTGACCACCATGATCTCTGAAAAGGCTGATGCATGATTCGGAGGAGAGGACAGAACACGAACCGCTGAAGCAAATCAACGGATTTGTGAAACCAGATCTAGAACTAATGTTTGCTGATAATAGCCAGAACAACTTGGAAAAACCAAATAAAACAAGAGATGATCTAAAACAAAGCAAGAAAAAACAGAAGACGCAAGGCGACATGGCTGTGGAAGCCCACGCCGCCGGCCGGAGGGTGAAGATCAGAGAAGTAGAAGAGCAGAGGAATCTAGAGAGGAGGAGAAAAAGGAATAACACAATAACCATAACAAGGCTCAATCGAGATAAACCAAAATTTCAAACTGATAATTTATCCCCACACTTCTGACTGACTCCTAGGAAAATTGAATAAAGACAATCAATGGAATCACTGTCATTACAGTCACAACACAGAGAGATCTGTTATGTATGAAAGACCTCAATTGGCCTCCTCGTTGTCCAGGTTAGCCTCTTCTTCTTCTTCCACATTAGTCTCTTCTTGCCTCCCCGGAGAATTCTCTTTTTGGGGGCTCGAATTTGGCTGACTCTCCATCAATTCACCTTCTTCATCTGATGACGAAAGCGCCCTTCTTCGTCTCGCAACTGAAGCAGGTACCTGTACAAACACAACCGACACTTTTAAAACATTGTCCTTGTTCAAACAATTGGGTTTGTGTAGTTCCAATCGGAAAAACTGGCATTGTCATTACCTCATCATCATCAGCATCAGGATCTTCGAGCCCTGCAGCAGCAAGAAGGTCATGAGCATCATCATCCACAGGCTCCTCAGCTTCTTGATTCTCCTCTTCCCTATTATAATTAGTGTTGGTGTCTTCGTCTTCCACTTCATTATGATCATCCATAGTAGTGGCTTCTTCATCATCGTCCTCGTAGTGTCGAGCCCTTGAGCCTTTGTCCTTCTTTCTTCTCTTCCCGCCTTTCTTTCTTTTCCGCTCACTGGGCCTACCTTCCCCATCATCATCTTCCACTCTATCCTTACGCTTATGAGGTCCATGTGTGTTGCTCTTCCATTGTTCCTAGGGAATTCAAAAATTACAGAACAAAGTCAGCATATCATCCTAAAAATCTCTGAAGACAACCATATTGACAAATGCACACCTAACAAATAAAGCCAAGTTCAAAATATCAACCAGTATCTTGTTTTCTTTTTGAGACTACACAGCAACGTTGAGAACCTAATATTCATATACATTGTAATCAAAAGCAGGAGACATCACACCTTTATACGTTGAATTTTTTCTTCTTCTTGCTTGAGGCGTCTCAGCTCGTCTTCCTGTTTTCTTTTTTCCAACTGTTCAAGAGAGGGGACCCATCAATGCCATAAGACACAGACGTGAAAAAAAATAACTCTGTTCCTGGAATGGTTAACTTGCAAGTCGGTAGTTACCTGATATTTCCTATGTTCTTCAGCTTTACGGCGTGCTTCTTCTGCCAAAGCAGCTTGACGAGCAACTTCTAGTCTCTGCCGATTCTGCAGCTCCTCGCGCTCAGCTACTTCACGGTGAACTTTCGCTCCTTCCAGTAAGTGCGTGCAATACTGAACATGGGTTTGTATTTTCTTACTATCAAACCCATGAACATGGAGGTCTGAAGCAGCAGACAACTGAGTGAATACGCGAACAGCATTCTCTGCTTCCGTAACTGTTGAGCGCACCTGCATAGTCAATCAAGCAGATTCCCTTGTCAGGTAAAAACAACTAGTCCCCATTAGACGAATTATTAGTGTAACTCATACTAAGTGTTCAAAGCTTAGCCATTACTATGCTAGGTTCGTGCTGGAAAGTTCTACAAACTGAAGCTCTAGAAGCATGCTAAAATCTGTTTATCGTCTCAAGTTCTACATACACAAGCTCATATCCTATCTATTCCCAGTGGATGCATGCTAAAATGTGTTTATCTTCTAAGCATAAGAAACGCAAGGCTAGGCTATAATAAAAACAAGGGAAAATATTAGACGCTTAAGAAAGAGATGATCTTTAGTTTGGTAACCTCATCAGCTGTTCTCTTTTTCTTTTGTAGTGTGGAAGATGATGATTTCTGCATTACAGCACCCAAATCAAATCGAAATGTGTAATTCGAAGGAGTCAAGTGAATGGCCCTTAGCAGCGTCTTTTTGCACTCTTGCCAATGCTCAGCCTCATAATGGGTACGGGCCAAGTAAAGAAGAATTTGAGAGTCTGTGTTGTAAAAGAACTTCCGCAAGCAGTTTTGATACTGAAAAAACGGTTAATGAATAGAAGACATCAGCCAAACGTTGAAAATTAAACCAAAAGAAGATAAAATCCTATATACAAAAAGACTAACCATTTTCACGGCTAAGGCAAAATTCCCTTGAGCAAAGTACACATGAGCCAGATTCACCCATACATCAGGCATCTGAAGAAACACACTTCCACTTGCAGCTTCTTGAACCTAAAACATTCACAAAGTTCCAGTGACTTGAAGAATCTAACAAGTCTAAACCTTTAATAGGAAATAATCTAGCTAACCTGAGTAAAAAGATCCTTGGCAATATCAAATTGTCCTTTCTCTGCTAATATAATGCCAGAACCGTTGGCAGCATACATGTTGGAATTATGCTGAGTCAGGACCTGTTAATTCCAACAACTAACAGTGAGTAAAAAGATTAGGATATTTCCAAATTAGTAATAATGAGAAGACAGAAGAAGAAAATCATACTTTAGTATAAAGTTCCTTGGCCTTCTCCAGATGTGTCGCTTCTAATTTTGGATTTCTTTTCTCATTACGCATTGCCGCAAAGTAGTTCCAGTTTCCCTACACCATTACAAGAAAAATATTACGCACAATAAAATGCTTATAGAGTAATAAGCTAACACCTCTATTAGTCTGAGGAACGATTCCAACCACCTAAGGCCCTACCACACTAAGTAGAAACAAAATTATATACCAGAGAAAGAATTGCATATGAATCCTTCCCATCCGTTGCATCATTAGCAGCTCGAAGGGTTTCTTTTGCCTTAACCCAGTCATCATTCTTAAGCTCCAATTCACCAAGCAGAGACAAAGCATTTGGATGTTTATCGTCTACCTTCAGAGCTTCGTTGACCTATAGGGGAAAGTGGAAAACACGGTCAGAATTAGAAAACAATCTATTACAGACAAAACGAATATAATGTTGAAAATGGTAGAATACCAGTTCAATAGCTAGAGGAAGATTGTTCTGAGCTTTGGCACTCGCAGCAAGTCTCAAATAAGCATCTATGTAGCCAGGATACTGCACGAAACAGATAGTCAGAGCAAGTCGACAGAAATAAAGAGACAGAAGGACCAAGCATTATGCAAGACATGGTAGGTGTATCTAAAAACAATAGAATCAGAAGGAACGTAAAGCTAAAAATTATATAGCAAAAGTACCAAAAGATGGGCTTTGAGCTTCCCGTGAGAGCAGAAATCAGTAAATTATAACCAAAGAAGTCAGGCTACCAAATGAATCAATATTCCTACTTTTTTATTTTTTTTAAATACAAGAAGAACAACAACCCGCAAAAGAACGGATTAAATATATTTGTAAGACCAAGTACAAACTCAAAAACATCTAATGGCTCCTCAAATTGTTTCCTTCCTCCACATGGAAATGTCAAATAATACCACAAGAGAGTGGGTAACTATACCTTGAAAAGTATCAACCGATACATAAAAGTCGCTGTTTCTGTTTTGTGTAACTGCTCAAGTAATCTAGCCAGGTTAAACAAGGTTGTGACTTTATTCCAAGGTACATCGACAGAGCGACCACTTTCAATCAGCCTATGAAAAATCCCAGTATCCTTGTACCCTAGAACAGATACACCAGTTTCTTCTAATTTTTCTTTTTCATCAAGGAAGCTAATCCATATTCCGTCACCCAGAGCCTCCTTAAAATTGTCGAGCGCAGACTGAAATGACGAAGAGTATTGAAGCCATAGCCAAAATTTAAAAGAAAACAAGCAGTAACAAACGCATTACAAACCTCAAATTCTTCTTTCTCAAAATGTAAAGCACCAATGTCATTCAGGACTTCAATAGGCACTTCTTGCCCTCCCTTTTTCATGAGCGTCCGTGCCTGGGAATTTTCGTTTATTGTTTTTGTTTTCAGACAATGCTAATGTACTTGAACAGAAGATAAAATTATCAAAATCACACTTAAAAAAGACTTACCATTTTGAAGGCGTCAAGTGCAGCCCCAGAGTCAGATGATATTAGCAGCTCACCAAGGCCAACAAATGCCTACAAGATCAATGTAACATGTAAACAAAGTGAAAACTACAAATCTTGGAAAAAAAATTGCGTAAGAGATTCTATCCCTATTAAATTTTTAACGACAGTTGAAGTTAAGAACTATGACTGAAATAGCCAAAAGGTGCTCTTAAGATATATGGCAGAACTAAGTCTTGCTATGTTTGTTCTTCCTTGAAGAGGCTAAGTGTGGTTGTGTTACAATTTAGGTAACAAAAGTGGAATTCGAAGTTGATTCACAGTAAGGTAACAAGGAGAAGAATTACTACCACAGAACTCATGCAAATATCGACACCTTGAAAGATCAGGCCTAAGAATTGTGTAAACCAAACTAACCTGGGCATCACGTGGATCAAGCTTTGTGGCCTTGCGCATGTACTCAAGGGCCTTATCAGTTTTTCCAAGCTGAGTGTATAAGTGTCCGAGAGCCTAGACAAAAATAAAAATAAATATGAACATGAAGCATTCCAAAATTTCAAGCGAAAAAAAAAGGATGAAAGATCATTAGAGAAAAGGCATGCAGTAATTTAACCTTCAGAGTCTCGCAGTTGTCAGGATAGACTTCTAATACTTTCTCGAAGTTGGAAACTGATCCTTTAAGCTCCCCCAACTTTAGTTGTACTTGACCCAAACCTGCAACATCAACAAAAATAAAAATAAATGATCATTCTAAGTTGAACTGGAAACTGAGAGTATCATCATTGCTAACGAGTAAGATGGTAATGTACAAAGAATGAAGGGAATTCAGTAGGACAGAGGAGATAAGTTACCAAAGTAAGGAAATACAAATTCTTGTGGCTTGTTGTTAGTTTCTTTGATGGCTGCCATATAGTACATCCCAGCCTTTTCATAATCCCCCTACAAGAAGACCATCACCAAACATCCGATAGGGAGATTACACAAAGGTAACAAAAAAGTGAAGTATTCATCTATAATCTATATAGAAGAAAGAAACGCATCAGAAATTCTCTAGTCAAATAAACTCTGTAAGCAGGCCTTTCTCAAAATTTTCCTCCACTTCCTTAAAATTGGCGAGTGTAGAGATTTTTCACCCTAACGTATTTTCAAGACTAAGTAAGAATGGAGTATACGCAAGATAATAAAATATATGTCTAACCTTGCTATGGTATGATCGTGCTAAATTGTAAAAAGAATGTGACTTTGTTGGTCCATGAGTTGAGACAGCTAATGCCGTTTCAGTTAGCTGCTCAACGAGAAAGTGTTGGCCGGTGAAAAAAAAGTGATTAGCCAAATAATTCAGAGCTGCTGCGCAATAGGGATAAATCTCAAACGCTTGCTGCATTCTCTCCATTCCTTTCCTCATTCCGAAAGCTATACATATGAAATATCATCAGTGAAAGCCAAAAAAAGGTTCAGTTAATAGAATATCTTCAGTACGCACTATCAGAAGATTTGGAACTGAGTTATACTTACAATCATTTGCTTGTAAATCCATGATCCCAAGTGCTACAAGAGCCTCAACATTATCAGGATCTAGCTGCATATATAGAATATGGTAAACAGCGCTCTTTATTGAAGCGTTCAATAGGAAGTATCATGAGAAACTGAGATAAAACATCCCAGTCCTACTTGCCTGCAAAACACGATCAAACGCTTGCCGTGCTTTATCCAGTTGCCCCAACTTATAACGACAAAGACCAATTCCCAGTCTCACAGCAGCAGGACATCCGGGATATACTTGCAAGGCCCTCTTAAGACGGTCAATGAAGAAATGAAAAGATTATCAATTTGTTCCATAGATAGATCTAGACTATAGTACCAATAAAACCAAAATTTGCAACCCAAATGACTAAACAGAAATATAGTAGTCGACAATAAACAAAAGCATACCTTGTACAGTTGCAATGACTCGGAAAAACGTCCACGATTAAATTCTACAGAAGCCTGTATATGTGATAGGGCAAGTTATTGATTTGCAGAGGAGTATAGATTAGGCTAATACATTGTGATGCCTAGGATGTAAGAGTGCAAGAGTCGGAATCAAATTCTTATGACCCAGAAAATTTCTGATATACCAGCTAACTCAAAATCTGATTGTGCTTCGAGAAACTATGAAAGTATGATGCCTTTCCATTAACCAAGAATGGAGAATACAAAAAATGAAAATCATTATTAGTTAATACCTGACCAAGAAGAGCAGGAACGTTATCAGGAGAATTGCCTAACACAATAGTAAATGCCTGAAGTGCATTATCTATTTCACCCTTGGCCAGTAAGAGCTGACCTGTAAACAGACAATTACATAGCAGGATTTTACATCTTGAAGACATTGTACACGGAGAAATGGAAAAACAAGGATTAATATACTATGTGTGGACCATACAAGATCATAAGTCTGTTTAGTTTTGCAACAGAACGGTATCAGTGAAAGCAAGTTCCTATTTAGAACTATCTAGTATCAACCATTCTAAAACGAATACAAAAACAATCACAAAATGAAAAAGAATCTGGTTAGTGATTAGTGATTACCTTTACCAACCCAAGTGGTAGGTTCATGCATATCGATTCTCGACGCTTTGTTATAATATTGTGTTGCCAAGATAAAAAAATCTTCTTTTTCTTTGTGTTTGGTCTCGGTTTTACCCAGGTAGCTGTAATACGCACCTAGAGCGTTCAAGATTGCTATCCTCTCGTACTTAACATCAGCATAGTACTCGTCAATATCTTGTGAAGAAGAGAACACAAAAAAGAGCTTTTTTCAGTTGCCCGTATAGTTAAACTCAATACACCGAAACAATTATGAATGATTGCAGAACAAAAAAGAGTAGCATCATATGTTTAGAGTACCAGAACTTGAGCCTTCCTCTAATATTTGACGGAACTGCTCAATTTTTCCTTGCTTGAAGTACTCTCTCTTCACCAGAGGAAACATAAAAGAGTTGAAGCCAAAATCAGAAGAAAAAAAGGCAATCATGTTCATAGAACTTCCCAAATTTGCTAAGTTACAAAACGAGAAAGCTAATTTGCAGAGTTTGATAGCCCCAATACAAGAGAGATCTAAATAGGAGGACTTGGAAGAAATTCAAAAACAAAGATTGGGAGTTAAGAGAACAAACCGCGATGATGAGCCAGAGATCGAGAGGAGCTTGTTCGGCTTTGAGGATATCAAGGATATCAGAGGCGTCACGAGGGAGCTGATCAAGAACAACCCTAACTTCTTCTTCCGAATTCTGAACGGGTATGTACACACTCGCCATTGCAGGCAAGCGAGAAGGATTAACCAAAAGTGAAATAAGAAACCCTAAATTAGATTGAACTAAGAGTCAATTTTGCAGTGGCAATCTGTCGAAGGGAGTGTGTGCCAGAGGAACCGGAAGAAGAGAGCGAACGATGAACTTCCTTCGCTTAATTAATTAAAGGTAAAAGAACAAAAAAAACAAAATTTCCGTTTTTGTTATGGAAAGAGAGAAAAGACTCTTTTCAAAAGAGAGATCGAAGGAATATGGTTAAGGGTTCAGGTTCGCCGGGTTTTTGGGTTTAGGTCATATAAGTATTATTTGGGTTATGTTTTAGAAAGTTTGCATTTAGTTTAAGCATTATCTATCTATTAATATATAAAAGTTTAAGTTATAGTGCTTTAAAGGTGTCCACATAGAATTTCAAATTTAAAATAACCAATAGTATCATTCTACATCAACATTTGAATTAAAGAAAGTTTTTTTTTTTTTATGGCTAAAAGATTTTATTAAACATTAATATTTTTATTTACAAGTTCCCTGAAAAAGGGTGGACAATTTTGATAGAAAAACCAGTCATTAGGTGAATCAAGAGCCTTCTTTGCAAGAAGATCAGCACAGAAATTGTTGACACGTTTGGTGTGTGTGAAGCGTATGTGCTGAAACATGTGTTCCCATTCTTGAACTGTTGTGGTATATTGTTGTATCCGGTAATGTTGTTTCTCCGAGGTTAAAACGTGCACAAGACTTTGATTATCCCCTTCAAAAATCTCATTTCTGTATCCTAAGGACCATACCAGTTGTAATGCCCATAGGAGAGCTGTACACTCTGCTTCAATACATGTAAATCGTCCTTCATACTTTCCGAAACCACATTGTAGTACATGACCCTGACTTGTGCGGATGATCCAACCAAGCCCTCCAATATTATGTTGTGCATTATGTGTTGCATCATAATTACATTTAATCGTTCCTGATTGAGGTGGTAACCATGTCGTAGTAGTATGAGAAGAGTTACCTATATTATCAAGAATCTCATGTTGAGTTGTGAGTTGAATCCATTCTGTTGTATCCGCGATAGCCAATTCCAGAATCTTGTTAAGAGGGACAGAAACATGATTGAAGATCAGATCATTACGTCTTTTCCACAATCTCCACATAATCCAGAATGGAAGTAAGCGTTCTTGAGTGGAAAATTTTTTGTCTTGAGCCAATGTATGTATAAGGAGGAGTTTGTCTTCCAGAGATTGATCTGCATTGAACATATGACTGACCGGATGTCCTGACATTAGCCAAATTTGCTGAGCATATGGACAAGAAAAAATTAGATGGTCTCCTGTTTCCTCATCTACACAGCAGCGTGGACACGTCGCATCCGTAGTAATGTGTCGTCTCACCAATGTATCTCGGACAGCAATAATTTTAGAAGCAAGTCGTCATAGAAAATGCTTTAATTTCGGTTGAATGGGGGTTTTCCAAATCGCTGCAGCGAGGTCTTTGTTTGTAGAAAGTGGAGGCTGAAACTCAGTTCCCATAGAATTTTTAGCAAAATGATATCCACTCTTAACCGTGTATTGTCCATCTGGAGTATTGATCCAAGCAAAACGGTCTGGTAAGGATTGTGATGATAGGAAAATCTTGATAATGTTGTGATGATCGTGTTGTTCTATCATGTCTCTCAGTTTCTCTGAATCCCATAGGTTAGTATCCGTATTGATTAAGGTACTGACAGGAAGCTTTGGATTCGAATAGGGAAGCAATGCAGGGGCCCGTGGAGGTGTTGAAGGTATCCATTTGTCCTCCAGTGTAGTATCCTTTCCATTCCCTATGATTGGTAATAAACCTTTCAGAAGTAATTCTCGGCCAAACATCAGTGATCTCCAACCATAAGAAAGTTGTGTGACTTTCTGTACTTTCAGTAATGTAGAACGTCTGAAGTAACGGTGACAGAGCACTCTGTATAGTAGACTTTCCGGTCGTTGCAGTAGTTTCCATAAATTATTTGCTAGTAGTGCTTGATTAAACAGAGCAAGATCTTTAAATCCTAATCCTCCTGATGATTTAGAAATCGTTAAACGTTTCCATGCTATCCAGGACATTTTACGCTTCTCATGTGTAGATCCCCACCAGAAGCGTGAGAGAATTCCATCGATCTCGGAACATATTGTGTTTGGGAGTTGAAAAACATTCATTGAGTACACAGGCATTGCGTATACAACAGCCTTGATCAGTGTCTCCTTCCCAGCCTGAGAAAGAAATCGATTTTGCCATCCTTGTGTTTTACGTAGCACCTTGTCTTTGATATATTGAAACATTTCAGTCTTCTTATTACTGAATTGTTCCGGGATGCCTAAGTACTTTCCACCTCCACCCTGATTTGGTATTTGTAAAATTGTCTTTATCGATTCTCTTGTATGGTGATAAACCTTATCCCCAAAGGTGATTGTAGATTTATCAAAATTGATATGTTGTCCTGATGCAGCCTCATACAAGCGGAAGATCTTAGCGAGTTGTTGACTGTTCTTCTGATCAGCTTTTAAGAAGAACAGTGAATCATCGGTAAACAATAGATGGGATAAAGAGGGACCTCCAATACTTAGACGCAGTGGTTGAATATCTTGTTGAAACTCTGCTTGATGAAGTAGAGAACTAAGAACATCCGCACAGAGAATAAATAGGTATGGTGAAAGGGGGTCTCCCTGACGTATCCCTCTAGTTGGTGTGATTCGGCCATAAGGACTTCCATTAACCAAAACTGAAAAGGTCACCGTGTGAATGCACATAGAGATCCAGGTAATCCATTGATCACATAATCCTTTTTTCCGCAGTAGTGATTCCACAAATTCCCATTCAATTCTATCGTATGCTTTACTAACATCAGTTTTAACAGCCATGTAGTTTGGAGAGATGCGACGACTAACCTTGAGAGCATGAAAAGCTTCATGAGCCATCATCACATTGTCTGTAATGTAGCGTTGCGGGATGAAAGCTGCTTGCTTGTCAGACACGATGTGGGTGAGGATCGGTTTTAAACGATTTACTAAAATCTTTGAAACCACTTTGTATAGCACATTACAGAGTGCAATAGGTTGAAAATCCTTGAAGGTTTCAGGGCACTCCGGCTTAGGGATCAGACATAAATTGGTGTGATTTAGTTGTGGAGGAAAAGTTCATGTTGTCAAGATCTTCCGCACCTCTTCAACAACTGAATTGCCAACAATTTCCCAATATTCTTGATAGAACGATGCTGTGAACCCATCCAGACCTGGAGCCCGAGTTGCACCAATAGAAAACATTGCTAGTTTTACTTCCTCTGCAGTAACTTCTCTAGTTAAAACACGGTTCATATCTGGAGTAAACACAGTATTCAAATTGGAGAGCACCATGGCCAGATTTGGAGGAGAAGATGTTGTAAACAGATCGTTAAAATATGATTCTGCTTCTTTAGCTATTTCTTTGTTGCCAAAGATACTTGCACCAGAAGCGGTCTTAATGGAGATTAACTTATTACGGGCTCTTCTGTTTTTTGTTGATGCATGAAAGTATCTAGTATTTCTGTCACCTTCACGAAGCCACCGAATTCTACTTTTCAACCTCCAATAATTCTCTTTATCAATATAAGCTTGTCGCAATTCTTGACGCATCATGTGAACCTCAGCCGTTGATACTGAAGGATCAGTATAACCTGAATCTATTTGTTGAATGAGTACACGGATGCGCTGTACTGCATTAAGTTTCGTTTGTTTCTTCCAAACAGAAATAACATGTCTGCAACTTTTGATTCTGTCTGTAATCTCAACATCTGAATTAGCAAAACCATCAACCCAACTCTGTGAAATAACATTCTGTAGTTCTGTATTCTGACAAAAACGAGTATCAAAAGCGAATACCCGCTTCCCATGTTATGGAGTTTTCAAAATCCTGAGTATTCCTGGACGATGATCTGATTCAATGAGGTCCAGATACTCTACATGCAATGCCCGAAATTCTGCAAACCATTCTGCATTTGCCATTGCCCTGTCGAGGCAACTTTCAATACTGTAATGGCGACGCTTTCCCACCCAAGTCATATTGTTACCACGAAAAGGTAGATCACAAATCCCACAATTGTTAACCATGTTGTTGAAATCAACCAAACTCCAGGGTTCTCGAGGTTTTCCCCCTCGTGTTTCAGTGCTTTTTAAGATTTTGTTGAAATCCCCATAGAGTAACCATGGTCCCACTCGTGAACTTGATATCCGTTCTAATCGCTCCCACAAATTACGTCGCAAACTTCTTATCGGATTTCCATAAACACAAGAGAGGTAGAAACTGAAATCTTTATTCTTGATAGTGCAATCAATCAGGCGTTCATCACAATTGTGGAATACAATATCTATGTTTTTATTCCAGAACAAAGCCAACCCCCCCACCNNNNCCCCCCCCCCCCCCCCCCCCCAATACCCAAAGGAGACACACACTTGACGTAATTGAAATTAAGTTGAGCCCCAACATCACGAACCACATCGTCGGGATTCTTAGTTTCGATTAGAAAGAGTAGATCCAGAGAATGATGAGCAGTCATCCTCTTAAGGCGTCGAACTGTCAGGGACCCTTTCAATCCCCGACAATTCCAAAAAGCTGTGTTCATTGGTTCCCCGGTGGCTTATGGCCCACCGAGCCGTTTCTGATGTTGGTTGGGGAAGAGTAGACAGGAGATAAACACAGCATACCATGTTCTGTCCAAACGTGCATCTGTTTTGGTTCTGCGTCNATTCCAAAAAGCTGTGTTCATTGGTTCCCCGGTGGCTTATGGCCCACCGAGCCGTTTCTGATGTTGGTTGGGGAAGAGTAGACAGGAGATAACACAGCATACCATGTTCTGTCCAAACGTGCATCTGTTTTGGTTCTGCGTCTCTTGACAATCTGAATGTCTTCATCATCCGTTTGTATTGTTTGCTTCATTTCCTGACAAAGAAGTTGAGGATGAGATGGGCCTGGAGACTCAGTCTTGCGTCTCTTATTAGCAGAGGATGATTCTGGAGAATTTGTCTCTGTTTGTGCTTCCACTAGAATTAAAGAAAGTTTCTAAATTTTGTAATTATATTGTTAATAGAAAGATCCACAAGATAAGAAAATTATCTACAGATTTAAATTAAACAAAAAATTAATTTAATATTAGATTAAGAAACTTTTTAATTTAAAATATAAGATAAGAAAATTATCTATAAATTTTTATTGAATAAAAGATCAATATAATATTAGATTAGGAAACTTTTTACTTTAAAACTTAAAATAAGTAAATCTAAAATAATTAGATATATCTTGGATATATAAAATTTTATATTTTTAGATCTTTAATTGATTTTTCGTTTTTATAATTTAAATCTAAATATCATATATTTTAACCTTTTAATATTTAAATATAATGGATATGAGATTATGTTAAATATAATTGTTTATATTTATATATTTATAATATAATTGTTTTATTATTATTTGATTAAAATATAATAGATTATGCAGTATTGTAATTAATTGTGAAACTAATAAAAAAAAATTGTTCATTCACTTCACTTGCTTTTCAAGTGCTTATAAAATTGATTTAGTGATCGTTTATTTCATCTAATATTAAACTAAATATAATTATTTAATTCAAAATATTTAGTTATTATTTTGGATAATCATTAATAATTTTTGATTGGTTACAAAGTTATAAAGTTTAAAAATAATGTTGTTAATATACTAAAAAGACAAATTATAATTTTTTTTAAATTTTCAATAACTAAATTTACATATTATCAATGAATAAACAATTTATATATTATTTTTATTTAACATACTTATTAGAATATTTTTTATTAAATTGCTTATTCATTGAGAATATGTAAATTTAGTTATATATATATTGTTACTATAATGAATATAAAAATAATATTTCAACAAATACTATTGATTATATATTATTGATTTTATATATTTTTACAAAATTATATTAAAAGTTCTGGTGAAAAATCTAGTTTTTATAAATAATGGATATGTATATGTATTCTATTTTTATTAATGACTACAAATATTATAACTGTCACAATACCAAATAAACCAAAGTTGGTTTATCAGAGTTGTCAATAGATTTTGTAGAGAGTTTAGGTTAGAGAAATTTATGCTCAAGATTGCAGTTATATCAGCCTAATTTTAGGAGAACATGCACAAGATATATAGTAGAGATGTTCGTTTGTAGAAATGCAGCTTGAAAACTATTCTAGGAGAGAACAATTAGATGTAATCACAAACTGCATATGTATATAAGTTGCCCCCTGATATCTCAGAGTTTAAACCCTATAATCTACTGCAAGTGCACAGCAAACGAAGTAGTAGTAAAGGGATCGAATCCAGATAGACCAAGGTTACACAATGATATTACGGAAGCAGAGTAAAGCTAAGAAGAAACGATTTGGTTTATAGATTTGTTATTCTGTAACTTAAGTGAAAACAACATTGTAAAACGAAGAAAACTTTTAATTAGCAAGCGTCAGTCTGAGAGCGAATTTGCAGGGATCAAGAATCGAAAATATGTCAATTATTCAAGGACAGATAATCTTCATTTCAATTTAGAATTGCAGACAATTATTAACGAACATGCTTGATATGTTAATGAGTCGCCTTAGCATCAGCTTTCGTTGGCTAAAAATGATTCACTCACCCATGTCGT
Source organism: Isatis lusitanica (assembly GCA_900406415.1). Taxonomy (NCBI): domain Eukaryota; kingdom Viridiplantae; phylum Streptophyta; class Magnoliopsida; order Brassicales; family Brassicaceae; genus Isatis; species Isatis lusitanica. Next base: position 21,547 of record OVBB01000428.1, read on the forward strand.
ATCAAGCTATCTAAAAATATTATAATGTTTAGATCAACCCTAGATCATATATTAAGTGATCAATTCAGCCTAAGCAATGAGGATAAAAATAGATGATAAACATTCAATTGATAAAACCTTATATATGTCAAACCCATTGATCCTTGAATCCCTTTGAAAACCCAAAACCTAAATGAAAAACTACCCAATCATGATGATAAAGAAAGCATACATCAATATAAATGAAACTATGAATAGAATGAAGAAAATAGAAATGGGGTTCAAAAATCTTCTCGTAGAATCGAAGAATCTTCTTCCCAAGCCTTACAAAGTTGCAATGAATCAAGTCACAAGTATTAAAACAATAGAAAATTATACATAGCCAACAAATGGCACGAAAGTGCGGTAATAGGGCTTTCCTTTGAACTTGGTTTTAGAAACAAATCAGAGAAACCCAGATTTCCTTTTCTGAGTAATTCGGAAGGTTCATGGTGACTAGGATCGATCGATGCAGGGAGGGATTGATCCATCCAGAGAGGGATCAATGGATCGTGAATGGAATGGTCGATCTTGGTGTCTCCAATCGATCTCTAAAATACTAGTTGGTTCCTTGACCACATGCGATCGATCGATTGGCCTTTGAATGGTCAATCTCTTCTTCCACTGTCGATCCTTAAAAGTCTCACTGATTCTCCATCATAGACGATCGTTCGTTCTCCTCTTCAGCACACGATCTTAAAAGATCTCGTAAAATTTTTCCAGCAGAAGCAATCAATCGATCCAAGTGAGGATCGATCAATCTGTGGCAGAATGGTTGATCTGTGGCAGAATGTTCGATCTCTTCCTCTCCACTTGATCTTGATTTTTCTCATAAAAGCTTCACTGGGTGAGATTAATCAATCCGGATGAAGATCAACTGATTTGGCTTCCAAAAACGACAACTTTTTCCTCTTTTGAATAGGTTTCAGGCTCTTTTCACCTCAGACCTTTCCTGATCACGTTCCAATCTGAAAAAGGTTTAAAAGGACGTTAGAAAATACATGAGAGCATTGGAAAGTCTAGTTATAATGCGTCAGAAAAGCAACACATCACTCCCCATACTGCGCATTTCATTGACTCTAATTGGAAGTTGCAGAAGTTGATCATAAGATTTAAGAATAACTTGAATCATAGAGGCTCAACAACAAGCAAGGTTGTTTTTGATTGTTTAGAAGAATGGGAGATAAAGAGTGTATTCTGTATCACAATAGATAACACTACAGATATTAGTTCTGCAATGAAGAAGTTCAAGAAAGGATTTATTGAACTTGTTGATGATGCTTTGCTATTGAAAGGGGATTTTCTGCATTTGAGATGTTCTACTCACATTTTAAACTTCATCGCGAAAGAGAGTTTTGCTGGAGATAAATTCTTGTATTGCTGATGTTCGTCATGGTATTCCATATGGATCAATAAACTTCTCCACTGATGTTTCCCCGTCAATTGATGAACAATCTGATCAACATGTCATTCCGTTAATAAATGTTTCATTTCGCTATCATCAATGGTTTCTGTGATTGGTGATCCAGTTTGTTTGTTTTTATCTCTATTGAAATTTCAATGGACAGTTATTCAGATTTACAAAGTGGTTAATACGGTTTGATTATGGCTTCTTCTCTCTTTGGGAGAATAACTTTCTGATACGTACACATTGATATTGGCATCATACAGTTTCTAGTGCTTGTACGGTGCAATCGATGCCCAGTATTCGTCGTCCACGATTACTAACAATATCAAAAATTGCAATCGAATATCCTAATATCTAAATTGATGGTAGAGAATTTAGAAAACGCCTTATGCTTTTAAACAAAAAGATCTCCTAACTCAGTATCAGTTCAACTGAATTGAATTGATTACCCTGTCATTAAACCAACAAAACAAATTAACAAAATTTTTTGACTATAGCTCTAAATTTTAAACTCATAAATATCCTAACTGAGATCATAAAATCACCTGTCACTAAATGGAAAGATACACAAGATATGGTTAAATTAAATCAAACGTATCATTATATTATTTGTGAAAACCAAAAGATACACAAGATATGGAGATTTCGCGTTGAAAGTTGGGGTGGCTAAATATTATGCTACCCCGAAAAAAAAGCACTTAATATTAATCTTTATATTAAGATGTTAGTCTTATGACCTATTTTTAAAGGCTAAAAATAAATGTTTTTATTTTTGAAGGAAAAAAAAAATTCTGAACCAGCATTTGGGATTATCTATTTGTTTTCATGTATTTGTTTATTGTTTTATATAGTGCGATAAAATTGAATATAATGTGATCAAATTGAACATACGATAAAAGGATTTAAACAATGCTTCGTATTATTCAAAAATTATCTGAAAATCGAAAGGAAACAAAAAAAAAACCAAAACGGTGTCGTTTACAACGATTGTAGGTATATATATATATATATATATAAACAAAACAATGATAGTTTTAGCTTATATCATGGTCTCATCCGAAAAAGATTATTAGTTATCGTACATATTAATTTTTTTTAAAATATCAAGATAAGCTTGTGTTTGTATTTATTAGATCGTTAAATAATGGTATAATTTTATTAAACCTACGCCTAGAAAGCTATATATACCCTCTTTGCCTTTAGGTCAGACGGGGACTCCTGCCCGAACAAGAAGGCCTCAATCATTTAATGATGCTAGACGAACTGGACCTGATATACAAAAAGCGAGATCAAGCACTAGTTCGGATCCAAAACTAACAGCAGGCGGCAGCAAAGTACTATAATTCGAATGTACGGAGCCGTAGATTTAAAGAGGGCGATCTCGTCCTCCGAAAAGTTTTCCAGAACACCGCATAACCGAATGCAGGAAAGCTAGGCGCAAAATGGGAAGGACGATACAAAGTAACGAAAGTTGTTCGCCCGGGAGCATACGAACTAGACAAAGAAGGAAGACCCGTGCAAAGGACGTGGAACACAATGTACTTGAAAAAGTATTATCACTAAAAATAAAACGGAACAACGGGTGACTTGATCTCTTCTCACGAAGGGTACGTTAGGCCAATATCAACTTCGCCTCTTGGGCTGATATCAACTTCGCCTCTTG